>CM077924.1:1500883-1581672 GCA_039797435.1 Crotalus adamanteus
GCCCTTCCACGCTGCTTCGCAGCGACCTACTCACTTGGCGCAGCTTCTGTGGCCCCACATTTTGCACAGGTCGATGGGTTTCTGTCCCTCGTTGTCCTGGCTTTGGACGTTGGCCCCAGCATCAATCAAAGCCTGAAGACAGTTCTCGCGCCCCTCGCTGGCTGCCTTGTGGAGGGGAGACACCCCGTTGAAATTCTGCCTGGGGAGCCAGAATGGGGGGGGGGTGGGAGGGTTAGGAGAGTCCTAAAGTTGGGTAAAAAGTCCCCCCGGATGCTCTCCCGAGGTAACTTGTAAGCGACTGGGGCAGGATGGTGGTCAAGGGATGACCCCAGCCCCCTCCAACCGCAAGGCCTCAAGCTCTGAGATTGGGGGGGGGAGGCTGCCAGACCCGCAGAGTTCAGCCAGGGAGGATGGGACTGTGGGTCTTTGGGGCTTGGCTGCTTTTTTGGCAGACGTTTTGTGACCCAACTAGGTAGCATCATCAGGGCTAGAAGGGAGGAGATAGTTGAGCAAAGGTCAAGATCTCGTTGGGTCATGAAACAGTCTTCAAGAAAACCACCAAGTTCAGAGAGCACCAAGAACCCCACTGTCTCCTCCTCCTCCTCCTCCTCCTCCTTTTCCTCCCCCTCCTTCTCCTCCTCTTCCTCCTCCTTCTCCACCTTCTCCTCCTCCTCCTCCTCTTCCTCCTCCTTCTCCTCCTCTTCCTTCTCCTCCTCTTCTTCCTCCTTCTCCACCTTCTCCTCCTCCTCCTCCTCCTCGTCTTCCTTCTCCTCTTCCTCCTCCTCGTCCTTCTCTTCCTCCTCCTTCTCCACCTCCTCCTCCTCCTCTTCCTTCTCCTCTTCCTTCTTCTCCTCCTCCTTCTCCTCCTCTTCCTCCTCCTTCTCCACCTTCTCCTCCTCCTCCTCCTCCTTCTCCTCTTCCTCCTCCTTCACCTTCTCCTCCTTCTCCTTCTCTTCCTTCTCCTCTTCCTCCTCCTCCTCCTCCTCCTCCTCCTCCTTCTCTTCCTCCTTCTTCTCCTATTCCTTCTCCTCCTCTTCCTCCTCCTCCTCCTCCTTCTCCTCCTTTTCCTCCTCCTTCTCCACCTTCTCTTCCTCCTCCTCCTCCTCCTCCTCCCATTGAACACATTACCTACTTGGGTAATGAAACATCTGCAAGAAAACCACCAAGGTCCAAGGACCCCACAGTCTTTCCTCCTCCCCCTCCCCCTCCTCCTCCTCCCCCCCTTCCTCCTCCTCCTCCTCCTCCTCCCCACAGTTTGACCCTGAGCTCCAGAGATCCTCTCCTGTGGATTATGTTACAGAAAACTCGGGAGGACAGACTAAACCCTTCGGTGGCTTTATGGAAACCAATCCTGGCTTGACCTTTGCCCTTTGAGAAAATTCACGTCTGCTGATGGTTTAAGCCATTCAATTTCCAATTTTTAAGACACAAAAGGTGAACGGTGCAGCACCCCCTTGGCTTTCTACCTGGCCAGCTGGGGACCTGGGCGGGGGGGGGGACCTTCGATCAAGCCAAGAAGAAAAACCAGCGGCCTTTTAGCTTTCCGAGCGAGAAAGGCACTCTTGGAAGTGCAGAGGAGCCCCTTCCAGCAGCTTTTCCCATCCCAGCCTTCCTTATTTAATTTAACTGCTGCCAAATCCGGGCTCTTTCCAAAGCCGATCCTCAAGGGATGCAGGCAGTCCTCGGCTTACGGCCGCAGCTGAGCCCAAAATCTCCATTGCTAAGTGAGACCGTTGTTAAGCGAGCCCTGCCCCATTTTTACGATCTTTCTTGTCTCGGTCGTTAAGTGAATCACTGCAGTTGCTAAGCTAGTCTCACGGTCGTTAAGGGAGTCTGGCTTCCCCCACTGACTGGCTTCCCCCACGTGACCCTGCGACCGTCGTAAGTACACACCAGTTTCCGAGCCTCTGAATTTCATTCACAAAAGGTCCTGGGGATGCCGCGACGGTCGTTAAGTGGGAAAAACGGTCATAAATCACCGTTGGAACTTTGAACAGTCACCGTCGTAAGTCGAGGACTGCCTATGCAACTCCTCCCCCTCCCCTGCCCACCAACCCACCCGAGATGCTCCCGGCCTCCCGGCTCACACGTTGACGTCTGCCCCTTTGCTGAGCAGGTAGTGGAGGCACTGGGCGGCCGTGTCCTTGCTCTCCTGGCCCAGCACCAGGTGGATGGGCCTCCAGCCCCGCAGGCTGGCCAGGTTGACGTCCAGGTTGTATTTCTCGATGAGCATCTTCATGCAGTCCAGCCGACCGTGCAGTGCGGCCGTGTGCAGCGTGGAGAAGCCCTGGCCGAGGGAGGATAAGGAGGGAGGAGAGGTGGATGGACGAGAAGATCTCCACGGTCTCTTCCAGCCCTAGGACTCTATGATTCTTCCCTCTCACTTGCTTGCTTGCTCGCTCACTTGCTCACTCAGTCAGTCACTCCTTCCTTCCTTCCTTCCTTCCTTCCTTCCTTCCTTCCTTCCAAAAAGATGTTGAGACTCTAGAACAGTGGTTCTCAACCTGTGGGTCGGGACCCCATTTGGGGTCGAACGACCACGGGGGTCGCCAAACAACGCAGTCCGCCATTTTTTCCCCCTTAGCTGTGCTACTCCCTTTTATTCTATTGGCTTTTGAAAGCCAATAGAATAGACTCTCTTGAACAGAGTCTGATTCTATTGGCTTTCCAAAGCCAGTAGGAATTGTCCAGGCTGTCT
Organism: Crotalus adamanteus; assembly: GCA_039797435.1. Classification (NCBI taxonomy): domain Eukaryota; kingdom Metazoa; phylum Chordata; class Lepidosauria; order Squamata; family Viperidae; genus Crotalus; species Crotalus adamanteus. Next base: position 1,503,582 of record CM077924.1, read on the forward strand.
CTGCCCTGCTGAGCCCGCCAAAAGCCCCATTCTGCAAACGGTGCTGTGACAGTTGAGTAGTCCTCAACTTACGACCGGTTGAGTAGTCCTCGACTTATGACCGGTTGGGGGTCGCGGCATTAAAAAGGTTGAGAACCACTGCTCTAGAAAGAGTGCAGAGAAGAGCAACTGGGATGATTAAGGGCCTGGAGCAGGGCTCTTCCAACGTGGCCCTTTGATGACTTGTGGACTTCAACTCCCAGAATTCCTCAGCCAGGCACACGTGGGAGTTGAAGTCCACAAGTCATCAAAGGGCCACGTTGGAAGAGCCCTGGCCTGGAGACTAAAACATATGAAGAACAGTTGCATGATTTGGTTTGGCTAGTGCTAGAGAAAAGAAGGACTCGGGGTGACACCATAACGGTCTTCCAGCCTTTGAGGGGCGGCCCCAAAGAAGAGGAGGGGGTCAACTTATTCTCCAAAGCCCCTGAAGGCAGGACAAGAACCAACGGGTGGAAACTCATCAAGGAGAGAAGCAACCTGGAACTAAGGAGAAACTTCCTGACAGTGAGAACAATTAACCAGTGGAACTGCTTGCCTCCAGAGGTTGTGGGTGCTCCATCCCTGGAGGTTTTTAGAAAGAGACTGGACAGCCATTTGTCTTGAAGGGTAGAGGGTCTACTGCCTGAGCAGGGGGTTGGACTAGAAGACCTCTAAGGTCCCTGTAGTCCTGGGAGTCTTATGATTCTTCTGGTTTGCTTGCTTGTCCGTCCATCCATCCATCCATCCATCCATCCATCCATCCATCCATCCATCCATCCATCTATCTATCTTACCCCAGGATGACTCTGGGCAGCTTACAACCTTAAAAGGAAGCCATGATATTATAGATCAGGGGTTCTCAACCTTGGCAACTTTAAGACTTGTGGACTTCAACTCCCAGAATTCCTCAGCCAGCTAAAGCTGGCTGAGGAATTCTGGGAATTGAAGTCCACAAGTCTTAAAGTTGCCAAGGTTGAGAACCCCTGTTATAGATGAAAGTTCTATTCCCAATTCGGATCCTCTCCCTCCTCCCCGGGGGTCCAAGCCAGCAGCCAAAGAAGAGGGGGGGGGGCTCTTCCTGGCCGGAGAAAACGGGGCACCCCGCTTTCCAAAGGAGCGTTTACGTTAATATCCGCCTGGTCAGGGCTCTCGGCTTTCTGCAGGCTGATCTGGAGCCACTGGGTCTGCCCGATGCTGGCCGCGTAGTGCAAGTCCTGCAGGCGGTTTTGCTTGGTGGGGCTGTGTCTCGAAGGGGGCTTCACGTTGCTGAAACACAAGGCAGAGGGGTTGTTGAGTATCCCCCCCCCATCCCCGCCTCTCTTTTTCGTGAAAAGCTGATGGGCTTTGAGCGTGGATGTGGGGGGGGGCGGGGAGTCTGGGGGGGCTCAATGGGGGGGGCTCTGGGAGGACTTTTCAAATGACCGGCTTTGATACGCAGGCAGGGCTTGGGGGGTCATGGGAAAAGTGGCACACACACACACACACACACACACACACACACACACACGTTCTAAAAGTGGCACACACACACACACGTTCTGAAAGTGGCTTACACACACGTTCTGAAAATGGTTTCCAGACACACACACACACACGCGTGCGCACACAGACGTTCTGAAAGTGACTTCGACACACACACACACACACACACACACACACACACACACACGTTCTGACCATTTGCTTAAAGAAGGGGAGTCTTTGACGGGAATAAAATTAAGCCTGTGGCTCTAAAGGCCGAGGGGGTGGGGGGGTGGGGGTGGATCGGATGACCTCTGAGGTCCCCTTCCCAACTCCGGGGCGGCTTTGGTGCAATCTGTGAAGCTCCAGCCTCCGTCCGGCTTGGCTGCTTCCCTGACGGGATCCTTTCCTTGGAGACTGGCACCTCCAGTCTAGCGGAGACCGCAGGGTGGCTGTCCACCACAGTTCCCATCATCCCCAGGGACACAGGGGAAGGAGGGGGCGGCAGTCCAGGAGCGACCCCCCGATTTAAGGGAGGGGATCTCCCTCCCTCCCTTCGGAAATCCCACCCCCCCCCCCGGGCGCTGTCCGGGGGCTGAAGGTAGCCTGCGCTGGCCGCGGGAGGCTCCCAGGGTGGCCCGGGACCCTCCCCGCCATCCCCCCCCCACTGGCCTGAAAGAGAGGGCGGAGAGGGCCAGGCTGCGGGAGAAGGCCACGCGGCGCGCTCCCCCGGACTTGGGCCGTCGCCGTCGAGGACGAGGCGCCCTCCGACCCGCCATCGCGGCCAGTGGGGCGCCCCGGCAACTGCGGAGCGCGGCCGAGACGTTGCCGGACAACCGGGGCCGGCCCGGCGGGGGGGCGGGCTCAGCCCGCGTGATTGACGGGGTTCTCCCGCGCGGGGGGGGGGGGGAGGAGAGGAAGAGGGAAAGGGAGTCCGGAGAAGAAGGAGAAGAAGGAGGAGGAAAAGGGGAGGGGAAGTAGAGGAGGAAGAGGAAAGAGGAGGAAGAAGGGGAAGGGAGGTGGGAAGGGGAGGGGAAGGAGAGGGAGAGGAAGGAGGAAGAAGGAGGAAGTAGAAGAGGGGGAGGGGGACGTAGAGGAGGAAGGAGAGGAAGAAGAAGGAGGAAGAAGAAGGAGGAAGTAGAAGAGGGGAGGGGAAGTAGAGGAGGAAGAGTGAGGAAGGAGGAAAAGAAGTAGAAGAGGGAGGGGAGGGGGAAGTAGAAGAGGAAGGAGAGGGAGAGGAAGTAGAAGAGGGGGAGGGGGAAGGGTGAGAGGAAGTAGAGGAGGAGGGAGAGGAGAGGGAGGGAGAGGAAGGAGGAGGGAGGAAAAATTAGGAGGGGGGGGAGAAGGGGAGGGAAAGAAGAGGGAGAGGGAGGAGGAGGAAGAAGGAGGAAAAAATAGAAGAAAAAGAGGAAGAGGAAGGAAGAGGAAGGAGGAGGACGACTCTTTCCGCCTTCCCACGGGAGACACCCATGGCCAGGCACAGAAGTCCCGGCTTTTGTCCGGAATGCAGTGACCTGCCCATGAGTTGGATTCATACGACCGTCTCTCCCCCCCATTAGCCAAGCCTTGAACTCGCCAAGCTTTGCACTCCTCCACACGCTGCCTCCTTTGGCGCTCTCCAAGTCCGGGTTCGGGACGTAGTGCAAAGGCGGCCACCACCAATCTGACACTCTTTTTTTTCCCCGGGGGCCACTGTCTCCCCAAGCCTCGTGCAAAATGCACCACAGGCTCCCTTCTGCCTGGCACGGCCCGCATCCACCCCAAGAGGGTCGTGGGAACCCGCCAGTTGCTGGCAGGCAGCTGGGCTCGGGGTCGTATCCAGATGGGTGAGACCCTTTCCGCGCTTGTCCTCCGCAATTTCGACTTTCCTCGTTCATCTTCCAAACTTCAATCCTTTTGCACTCTCTCTCTTTTTTTTTTTAACCCTTTCACCAGCCTGTCGAACGTCCCGAGTCGTCGTCACAGTGAGTTGGGGAGCAGATAAATTGAATGAATGAATAAATAAGAAAGAAATTTTAAAAATGGGCACCTTCCATGCAGCTACGTGCGGGTTCCCCCCCCCCCCGACCTGGCCTGGCTCAGGCCACCCTCGTAAATCCAGGCCGGTTGCCAAGTGTGCCAATTTTGATCCCAGTAATGGAGGGACGAGAGTCCTGGCTTGTAAGTCGTTCTTTTTATTGCTGTTGTAACTTCAAACGATCACTTAAACCAGTGGTTGTCACCTGAGGACTACCCGTAATGCAACTGGAGTGGGAAATTGCATCCTAACAGCTGGAAGACTCCCAAGCAGCTTTTCCCCTTTGGGCTGAGCAAGGCCCTCGGTGAACGGAGCCGGTCCTTTTGCTGACCGGAAGGGACGCTGCCTGTGGTTAAAGCCAAGCCACCTCGGCAATCTTCGGCCTGGGGTGCACGGGGGCTCCTGCGGTCAGCTGGTCAGCTTCACCTTAAGAGATGAAGAGGAAAGAACCAAGTGAGACAAGGTCAAAGAGATCAGACAGAAACCAGAGAAACCTGGAGGTGGAAGGAACCTTGGAGGTCATCTAGTCCAACCCCCTGCTCAAGCAGGAGCCCCTATACCAGGGGTCTGCCACCTTGACAACTTGAAGACTTGTGGACTTGCCTAGGCTGGCTGAGAAATTCTGGGAGCTGAAATCCACAAGTCTTCAAGTTGTTAAGGTTGCAGACTTTTGCCCTATACCAGAGATAGGCAACCTTGGCTCTTTTATGACTGGTGGACTTCTACTCCCAGAATTCCTGGGCCAGCCACACTGAGGGGAAAGGGAGAGTGGCCTAGGCCCCTTCTTGACTCGTGAACTTCAACTCTCAGAATTCCTGAGCTTGGAAACCTCTCCCTTTCCCCTCAGCATGGCTGGCTCAGGAATTCTGGGAGTTGAAGTCCACCAGTCATCAAGCGGCCTAAGCCTAGGCCACAGGTAGGCAACCTTGGCTCTTTTATGACTCGTGGACTTCAACTCCCAGAATTCCTGAGCCAGCCATGCTGAGGGGAAAGGGAGAGTTTCCAAGCTGAGCCATGCTGGCTCAGGAATTCTGGGAGTTGAAGTCCACGAGTCATAAAGCGGCCTAGGCCTAGGCCAGAGATAGGCAACCTTGGCTCTTTTATGACTGGTAGACTTCAACTCCCAGAATTCCTCAGCCAGCCTGGCTCAGGTTGGAAACCTCTCCCTTTCCCCTCAGCGTGGCTGGCTCAGGAATTCTGGGAGTTGAAGTCCACCAGTCATAAAAGAGCCAAGGTTGCCTACCTCTGGCCTAGGCCTCTTTACGACTAGTGGACTTCAACTCCCAGAATTCCTGAGCCAACATACCTCAGCTTGGAAACCTCTCCCTTTCCCCTCAGCTTGGCTGGCTCAGGAATTCTGGGAGTTGAAGTCCACCAGTCATAAAAGAGCCAAGGTTGCCTATCTCTGGCCTAGGGCAAGGGTAGGCAACCTCGGCTCTTTTATGACTCATGGACTTCAACTCCCAGAATTCCTGAGCCAGCTCATAGCTGGGCTAGCTAGCTCTCTCCTCGCCTTCCTGCTTCCTGCAGAGACGCAGGAAAGGGAGGAGCCTCACCCCAAAAGCTTTTCAGCTCCTCGGAGAACACTGTGAGTGCACTCTCTTTTACACACACACACACACACACACACACACACACACACACACAGAGAGAGAGAGAGAGAGAGAGAGAGAAAGAGAGAGAGAGAGAGAGAGAGAGAGAGAGCGAAGCAGGGAAGCGCAACTGCCTCTCTCTGCAAATGGCAGAGGAGGCTGGGAGCTACAGGGGAAGGCTCAAAAGAGTCGCATGTGGCTCCGGAGCCGCAGGTTGCCGACCTGTGCCCTAGACCATTTCAGACAGGTGACTGTCGAGTCTCTCCTTTAAAATCTCCAGTGATGAAGCACCCACAACTTCCAGTGGCAAGCAGTTCCACTGGTTAATTGACCTCCCTGTTAGGAAGTTTCTCCTTCATTCTAGGTTGCTTCTCTCCTTGATGAGTTTCCATCCGTTGCTTCTTGTCCTGCCTTCTAGCACTTTGGAGAATAAGTGGACCCCCTCCTCTTCTTTGGGGCAGCCCCTCAAACACTGAAAGACTGCTATCCTGTTTCCCCCTGGTAGTCCCTCTTTTCATTAAACTAGCCGTAACCGGCTCTTTCTCACATGTTTTAGTCTCCAGGCCTTTAATCCTCTTAGTTGCTCTTCTCTGCACTTTTTCCAGAATCTCAGTCTCTTTTTGGGGGGGATTGTGGCAAACCAGAACTGGATCCAGTGGTCCAAGCGTGGCCTTGCACAACACAGTCACGAAGCGTGCTTTGAGTTTGGAATAGTTTGCATCCCGTTGGCAGGAGGAAGGGACTGCAGAGTAGGTCAAAAAAGTCAAGATGGCGGCCACAACGGTGACATCAAAGCGCTGCTCCTTTTTTAAACCTGTGTTGTGTGTTCAGAGATGTTGCTTCTGTGGAGACCCCACCGCCTAGGACAGGGGTGGGCCATTATGGCAACTTTAGGACCTGTGGACTTCAACTCCCAGAATTCCTGAGCCAGCAAAGCTGGCTCAGGAATTCTGGGAGTTGAAGTCCACAGGTCCTAAAATAGTGACTGATCCCTACTGTAGGAATTATCTTCTTCCTGAATATTCTGCAAGGAAGCTCTGAAACGGCCACCCCACACTCGATAACACACGGGACCACGGATGGATTCACACATGCATCTGTTTTCCCATCCACAGGACACCCAGAAATTGTCTTCTGTGGGACGAGAGACCTCAAACTGAAGTGCGCATGGCAAAAAATCATCCAATCCGTGAGGGTAGTCCAGCACACCGGTTCCTACCTGGTAGACCTTTGCTAGTCTCCGGGGACTCTGACTGGTTGGGCTGGAGGCCCCTTGGGAGCCCCACGGGTGAAGCTGCGTGGTCTTCTCCCCTGGCCCCGGGGACAGGAGGCAGGAGCCCCTGGTCTGCAGCTGGGATGGAGGGCTCGGTCAGGACCGGCGCCTGGTCAACTATACGCCGCCGTCTCTGCAGGAGCTTCTCAAGCTGATTGTCCACCAGTTGCTTCTTCTGGCTGCCCTTACGCCGGCTGGATCGCTTCCGTGGCCTGCTCGTGGCACTCTGCAGAGGAGAACATCGGGAGGGATGGAGCTGGGCAGACCTGGAGACGCAGTTTGGATTCGGGGAAGGCGCCAGGCTTGAAGCCTGGAAACCGGGAGTTCTAGTCTTACCTTAGGTATGAAAGCTGGTTGGAAGACTTTGGGCCAATCACCAGGAGACGGTGAGTTCTAGTCCCGCCTTAGCTATGAAAGCCAACAAGGTGACTTTGGACCAATCCCCAGGCGATGGAGAGTTCTAGTCCCGCCTTAGCCATGAAAGCTAATTAGGTGACTTTGGATCAATCACCAGGAGACGGTGAGTTCTAGCCCCACCTTAACCATGAAAGCTAACTAGGTGACTTTGGGCCAATCACAAGGAGACTGTGAGTTCTAGTCCCGCCTTAGCCATGAAAGGCAACCAGGTGACTTTGGGCCAATTACCAGGAGACGGTGAGTTCTAGTCCCACCTCAGGCAGGAAAGCCAGTTGTCTGGCCCAATCACCAGGAGACAGTGAGTTCTAGTCCCGCCTTAGCCATGAAAGCCAGTTGTGGCTTGATTCTTGCAGCCAGTTGGCGCTGGAGGCGGCAATCAATGTCACCACAATGGAGAGGAAGCATCTGGGCCACTCTTTCCACGGGGATGCATGCTGGCGGATGAGTGAGCAGCTTTTGAGATTCTCCTAATGTATTTTGAGGGGCCATCCACCCCTTTCTAGGCTCCCCCAACTGAGGGAGCGGCGAAGGCTCCCGCAGTGCCTGCTGTCCTAGGAGAACGTGGCATGCAACAGTGGCCATGTCCCATGCAGGTAGTCCTCAATTTACAACCTCAAGTGACCCCCCCCCCCAAAAAATTTCTGTTGCTAAGCCAGAGACATTTGTTAAGTAAGCTTTGCCCTATTTTATGACTTTTTTGGCCCTTAAGAGAACCACTGCGGTCGTTAAGTTAGTGAAACAGTCGTTAAGCGAATCTGGCTTCCCCCATTGACTTTGCTTGTGGCAGATGGGGAATCGCACGACCTCGGGACATTGCGACCATCGTTAGTGTGAGTCAGTGGTCCAGCGTCTGAATTTTGATCACGTGACCCTGGGGAGTCGTGTGAAAATTGGTCATAAGTGGCTTTTTTCTGCGCCTTTGTAACGTTGGTCGCTAAACAAAGCATCGTAAATTGAGGACTCCCTGCGTCAGCTGCTGCCCTCGTGGTCGTGCACACACACAAACCCACAACTGACTCTCACCAGCAGGTCTTGCAGCTCCATGGCCGCGCTCCTCCGCTTGTTCACCACGGCAGACGGGGGCTAAGAGAAAAATGGGGGGGGAAATCCGGTTAGCTGGCACTTCGCTCGGACGCCGTTTGGAAGAGGGACCCCGAGGAGACCCACCCCTAGCAGGATCGGGACCGTTCCACAATCCATGAGGGGTTGCCACGTTGTGGCCTTCTCGCAATTCCTCAGCCTTCCCCCCCGTGCCGAAGAGGGCGTGAAAACACAGGCAGTCCTCGGCTTACAACGGCCGCATTTAGTGCCCGTCCAAAGTTACGACGGCCCTGAAAATGGGACCGTTTGGTTCACACAATCCCGTTGCAGCGTCCCTGCGGTCAGGTGATCAAAACCCAAGACGCTTGGCAACGGACTCGTATTTATGACGGGCGCGGCGTTCCAGGGTTGTGTGTGGCATGTGATCCCCTTTGGCGAGGGGGGGGAAAACGTGATTCCCTTAACAATCGTGTTGCTAAAATTGACAGCCGCAGGGATTCACACAAGAACTGTGGCAAGGAAGGCCATAAAACGGAGCAAAGCTGCCTTTCTCTCGCTTAGCAATGTGTTAGGCTCAATTGTGGCCGTAAGTCGAGGACTACCTGAATTGGCTGAACCGTGGTGGGATTTTGTGGGCGCCTTGACTGCTTCCCCCCTGCCTTTCCCCTCCAGCCTGTGACCCCCTTCCTGGCCTCGCCTTACCTGGGAGGGGGACTCGGCCCCCCGCCTCACTGGCCGCAGCGCCACTCCGCCCTTGATCCGGGCCATCATCTCCTCCAGGGCTTTGGCCACGGCCTCGTCCGAGTGGAGGTCTCCTGCCCACAGGGAGAAGACAAATCGGCCCTCCGATTTACTAGTAAGTCGGTATTTCCTAATATACAGGCTGTCCTCGACTTACGACGGTTCATTTAGTGACCGTTCAAAGTTGCGACAGCACTGGAAAAGGGGATTTAGGGCCCGTTCTCACACTTATGACCATTACAGCATCTCCCATGGTCATGATATCAAAATTCAGACGCTTGGCGACTGACTCGTGTTTATGACGGTCGCAGCCTCCCTGGGGGGGAGGGGTGTCACTTGATCCCTTTTGCGACCTTCTGACAGGTGAAGTCAAATGGGAGAAGCCTGGTTCACTTCACAACCGGGTGACTGATTTAGCCACTGCCGTGATTCACTTAACAACTATGGCAAGGAAGGTCGTAAAAATGGGGCCAAACTGTCTTCAAAACTGTCTTCCTTAGCAACAGAAATTTTCGGCTCATTTGTGGCCATAAGTGCAGGACTATCTGTGCTGTCTCAAAACATGGAGGCTTCCTAATTTTATAATTTTCCTTCTTCCTTCCTTCCTTCCTTCCTCACTCACTTTTTCCTTTTCCTTCCTTCCTTCCTTCTTTCCTTCCTTCCTTCCTCACTCACTTTTTCCTTTTCCTTCCTTCCTTCCTTTCTTTCTTCTTCCCTTCTTCCCTTCTTTCCTTCCTTCCTTCCTCATTCACTTTTCCTTCCTTCCTTCTTCCCTTCTTTCCTTCTTTCCTTCCTTCCTCATTCACTTTTTCCTTTTCCTTCCTTCCTTCCTTTCTTCCTTCTTCTCTTCTTCCCTTCTTTCCTTCCTTCCTCATTCACTTTTTCGTTTTCCTTCCTTCTTCCCTTTTCCTTTATTTCTTTCCTTCCTTTCTCACTCACTTTTTCCTTTTCCTTCCTTCCTTCCTTCCTCACTCACTTTTTCCTTTTCCTTCCTTCCTTCCTTCCTTCTTTTCTTCTTTCCTTCCTTCCTTCCTTCCTCACTCACTTTTTCCTTTTCCTTCCTTCCTTCCTTCCTTCCTTCCTTCCTTCCTTCCTCCCTTCCTTCCTTCCTCATTCACTTTTCCTTCCTTCCTTCTTCCCTTCTTTCCTTCTTTCCTTCCTTCCTCATTCACTTTTTCTTTTTCCTTCCTTCCTTCTTTCCTTCCTTCCTCATTCACTTTTTTGTTTTCCTTCCTTCTTCACTTTTCCTTTATTTCTTTCCTTCCTTCCTCACTCACGTTTTCCTTTTCCTTCCTTCCTTCCTTCCTTCCTTCCTTCCTTCCTTCCTTCCTTCCTTCTTCACTCACTTTTTCCTTTTCCTTCCTTCCTTCCTTCTTTTCTTCTTTCCTTCCTTCCTTCCTTCCTTCCTCACTCACTTTTTCCTTTTCCTTCCTTCCTTCCTTCCTTTCTTCCTTCTTCCCTTCTTCCCTTCCTTCCTTCCTCATTCACTTTTTCCTTTTTCTTCCTTGTTCCCTTTCCTTTTTCCTTCCTTCCTCATTTCCTTTTCCTTCTTTCCTTCCTTCCTTCCTCACTCACTTTTTCCTTTTTACCTTCCTTCCTTTCTTCTTTCCTTCCTTCCTTCTTTCCTTTTTTCCTTCTTCATCCATCCATCCATCCAGGTTATGAGAGCAGAAGACGGCTCTCCATGGGGAGACTTTCTGAACAATCCCGTCCCCCATCCATGGGGGAGGGGGTGTTGGGGCCAGGTGCCAGGGGTCCTGGCTGCCCCCTTGCCCACTTACCCCTTTTTGTCTGCTGTGTGCCTTTCTTCTCCCGGAGGGCCATCAGGGGGCTGCAGGGAAAGGGGGAAGGTCAAGCTTTTCCAGATGTTCCTCCCCCCTTCCAGCTGGAGTCCAACTTCCCTACCCTGCAGCCCCCTCCCCCCCAGAACTCCCCCCCCCCCAGCTTCGCCCAGCACTCCTGGCCACCTGCGTCCCAGGAGGAGCAGCACCTGGTGCTTCTGGCTGCTCCCAAAGAAAGGATGGGGCACCACTAGGAAACCCTCTCAGCAAGCACACTGGGGAGCTACAGCTAGGCCTCGACTTACAACCGTCCATTTAATGACCGTTGGAAGATGCAACAGCCCTGAAAAAGGACCAGTTTTCCTACTTCCCACCGTTGCGACCTGTTTATCGCCACGTGGTCAAAATTCGCATGCTGGGCAATTATTTGTGACGGTTACACACCTTGGGGGTCAGGCGATCCCCTTTTGCGACCAGCAGAGTCAGTGGGGGAAGCCGGATTCACTTAACAACTGTGTGGCCCACTTAACGACTGCAGGGATCAGCTTGAAAATGGCAGGGAAGGTCGTAAAGTGAGGCAAAACTCACTTAACAACTGTCTCGCTTAGCGATGGAAATTTTGGACTCAATTGCGGTCGTAAGCTGAGGACTCTCCGTAGCAAAAGGAAGCAGACCCGGGCTGCCCAGAAGCCCCCTAGTGCCCCCCCCTCCCCGGGGGTGACCAGCTGCCCAGTCCTGGGTGACTCAGGAATCTGGACTTGCTGAAACTGGGAAAAGGGACTTTGGCCTAAAATGGGAATATTGGCGGTTCAATTCTTTTAAGATAACTGAATAGCTAAACTACATTACCCATAAGCCATCTCTTAAGTAGACAGTGCTTAACCCAATAAATGCCAAACATTCAAACATACAGATCCATCTAACTAATTGGTCCAGAACACCCCCCCCTTCATTTTGGGGGAGTCTTTTTGATTGGAGGAAGGGGAAATGGGCTGTTTCAGAGAAGAGACCCCCATCTTGCCTTCCCTTGACCTTCGGGGTCTCCCAGGGTGGGGGGGCTTCCCATCAGAACGGGTGCACACACACACACACACACACACACACCAGCATCACTTCCCCCCCCCAAACCTCTAAATCTTGTCGTATTCAGCTCTTCTGGGATGCCAGCAACAGTGCATGGTCCTCGGCCTATGACAACAATGGAGCCCCACATTTCCGTCGCTAAGTGAGACATTTGTCAAGCGAGACATTTTGCCCCATTTTACAACCTTGCTCGCCAAAATTGTTAAGTGAACCCGCTGCAATTGTTAGGTGAGTAACCCAGTCGTTAAGCGGATCCAGCTTCCCCCTTCATTGATTCCGCTTCTCGGAAGGCCACCAAAGGGGATCAATCACGTGACTCCCCCCCCCGGGGGATGCTGCGACCGTCATAAGTAGGAGTCGGTTGCCAAATATCTGAATTTTGACTAAATGACAATGGGGAAAATGTTGTAACGGTCGGCAGGCTAGAAAACGAATTTTAGCCGTTTGTTTCGGTGCCCGTCGTAACCGTCGTGAACGGGCGCTAAGCAAAATGGTTGTAATTCGAGGACCACCTGTAGAACCTGGGCAAGGTTGCTGCCTTCCGGGTGGGAGGAAAACGGCCCCTCCGTGTTCCCGGCCAACGTGGCTGAACGGAAGGACGAGAAGCTGCCAGCCCCACTTTTGAGGGTTGGGGGGGGAGTCAGAGACTTACTCGGCCTTTGCAGGGAAGGTGGGAGGGGGCAGGGGGGGTGGCGGGGGAACCGGGACCACCGGGCTCTCCTCTGGGGTGTCGGGGGGCTGAGCCCCCTCCTCCAGGGCTTTCACTGCAAGACAAGGCAAGCGTTTAGGAGGTCAGACCTCGGGCACGTGGCTTTCTGTGGGGTGAGGACCAGAGTGTGTGTGTGGGGGGGTCTTGCTTCGTTGGCAGCAATTTATTGGGGTCCCCTCGTCCTCCCTTACCAAGTCTCGGATACCAATATTTTTAGGAGAATGTTTTTAGCTTGGTGCTCTCTGAGCTTGGTGGATTTCTTGCAGAGGTTCATTACTTTACGGGGGGGGGGGGAGGAGGAGGAGGAGGAGGAGAAGAAGAAGAAGAAGAAGAAGAAGAAGAAGAAGAAGAAGAAGAAGAAGAAGAAGAAGAAGAAGAAGAAGAAGAAGACGGAGGAGGAGGAGGAGGAGAAGGAGAAGAGGGAGGAGGAGGAGAAGAAGAAGAAGAAGAAGAAGAAGAAGAAGAAGAAGAAGAAGAAGAGGAAGACGGAGGAGGAGAAGGAGAAGGAGGAGGAGGAGGAGAAGAAGAAGAAGAAGAAGAAGAAGAGGAAGACGGAGGAGGAGAAGGAGAAGGAGGAGGAGGAGGAGAAGAAGAAGAAGAAGAAGAAGAAGAGGAGGAGGAGGAGGAGAAGGAGAAGGAGGAGGAGGAGGAGAAGAAGAAGAAGAAGAAGAAGAAGAGGAGGAGGAGGAGGAGGAGGAGGAGGAGGAAGAAGACAGAGGAGGAGGAGGAGGAAGAAGAGGAGGAGGAGGAGGAAGAAGACTAGAACTCATTCATGCTCTCTGAGCTTAGTGGCTTTCTTGCAGACATTTCATGACCAAACTAGGTAATAGCATCAGGGCTAGAAGGGAGTAGTGTTTGCAGGGAGGAGGAGGAGGAGGAGGAGGACTGTGGGGTCTTTGGTGTCTCTGAGCTGGGTTGTTTTCTTGCAGACATTTCATGACCCAACTAGGTAACATCACCAGTGCTAGAAGGGGGGGGGATGTGGAAAGGAGGAGGGAGAGGGGAAGAAAATGACTTTGGCCTCCTTGGCGCTCTCTCCGACATTTCATTTCTCAACGATTGCACTGATGAGGTTACCTAGCTGGGTCACGAAATGTCTGCAAAGACACCATCCAGCTAAGAGGGCACCCAGGACCCCCAAAAGTCTCGGAGGGTTATCCAGACTCTTGAGCTGACCTGCAGCGGTGTTCCCCACAACAGGCCAGGCTGAAGGGTCTCTGGCCAGCCTGTGGTCCAGCAAGGGGAATTTGCTCTGGGTGTGCTCCTCTTTCGCATCTCCTTCCCCCCAAATTCCTTGGACTCCACTCCAGACCAGCAAACCTCTGACCTTTTCGCTCCAGGCTGGCGCAGTTCTCCTCTGCCTGGAGAAGTCGCTGCTCCAGGTGTGCCTTTCCTTCCTCTGCAGTTGCCAACGTGGCCTGCAGCCTGGCCAGCTCCTCTGGCAGTGGCCGTTCCGCCAGCTGGGTCTCCAGGTCCTTCACCTGCCGGAGTCCAAAGCCCTGCAGCTGAATCCCTGGGGAGAAGGTCCCCCAGGACAGGAAGGCTAGGGGTGTCCATCTAGTCCTGGGGCCTTCCAACTTGGCCCTTTGATGACTTGTGGACTTCAACTCCCAGAATTCCTCAGCCAGGCTGAGGAATTCTGGGAGTTGAAGTCCACAAGTCATCAAAGGGCCAAGTTGGAAGACCCCGGATATAGACTAAGAGGAGTGGACTTCAACTCCCAGAATTCCTCAGCCAGCGTGCCTGGCTGAGGAATTCTGGGAGTTGAAGTCCACAAGTCATCAAAGGGCCAAGTGGGAAGACCCCGGATATAGACTTTAAGAGGAGTGGACTTCAACTCCCAGAATTCCTCAGCCAGCGTGCCTGGCTGAGGAATTCTGGGAGTTGAAGTCCACAAGTCATCAAAGGGCCAAGTGGGAAGACCCCGGATATAGACTTTAAGAGGAGTGGACTTCAACTCCCAGAATTCCTCAGCCAGCGTGCCTGGCTGAGGAATTCTGGGAGTTGAAGTCCACAAGTCATCAAAGGGCCAAGTGGGAAGACCCCGGATATAGACTTTAAGAGGAGTGGACTTCAACTCCCAGAATTCCTCAGCCAGCGTGCCTGGCTGAGGAATTCTGGGAGTTGAAGTCCACAAGTCATCAAAGGGCCAAGTTGGACGACCCCTGATCTAATAGGACCAGGAACAAGGGCCTTCTCGTTGGTGGCCCCCACTTTATGGAGCTTCATCCCCCTTCAGGTGCAATTGGCCCCACCTGGCCCTGAAGATATGGTTTCCTCAGCAGCCCTGGGGACCACGAAGAGATGGAGCCTGACAAGTGCTTGATGTGGTTGTCGTACTGAGGATGGGGCTGTTTGGTGGTTGTTATGTTGTGGGTTTTTAATGTTGTAAGCCGGGGGGGGTCTCCAATCTTGGCAACTTTAAAGCTTGTGGACTTCAGCTCCCAGAATTCCTCAGCCAACATGGCAACTTTAAGGCTTGTGGACTTCAACTCCCAGAATTCCCCAGCCAACATGGCAACTTTAAGGCTTGTGGACTTCAACTCCCAGAATTCCCAGTTGCCAAAGTTGTAAGTCAATGTTGAATTGGGTGGCCAGGTGGATTTCTTTCATTAATAAATAAATAAATCTGCCCCCCTCCCCGATTCTAGAGCAGGCTGGGAGAAAACCACAGGGCCAGGATTTGCCAATGGAGACTCAAGGCAGCTTGTCATTCCAAGGGGCTAGTCCCTGCTGCCTACTTGGGTCCCGTTGGCCTTCAGACCCCATTGCCACCCGTGCCGAGTCTTGCTCCGTCTTCTCCCCTCTCCCACTTAGCAGAGTTGGGGGGGGCCCTTCTGCTCCCTGGGGGCTTTCCGGCTGCAGGTGAGAGCTCGGCTTTTCAAGGGAGAGGGGAGGGGGACCCCTGACCTCCCGAAGCTCACTTTGGCCTCGTGCTCCATCTTCGTTTCCTCCAGCCGCCGGGTCATCTGGGCCACGTCCTCCAAGGCCAGGAGAAGCTGGGCCTCCGCTCCCACGTTCTGCATCAGGATCAGGCTCTGACGGTTGGCCTCCTTCTGCTTCAGCAGCATCTGTCGAGGGAGGAAAGCCCGGTGAGGGGTCCCGGGTGCTCTCTGAGCTGGGGGGGGGTTTTCTTGCAGACGTTTCATGACCCAACTAGGGAACATCATCAGTGCTAGAAGGGAGGGCGGTTTGTGGAGAGGAGGAGGAGGAGGACTGTGGGGTCCTTGGTGCTCTCTGAGCTGGGTGGTTTTCTTGCAGACGTTTCATGACCCAACTAGGGAACATCATCAGTGCTTGAAGGGAGTGGAGTTTGCAGAGAGGAGGAGGAGGAGGAGGAGGAGGAGGAGGAGGAGGAGGACTGTGAGGCCCTTGGTCCTCTCTGAGCTTGGTTGTTTCATTGCAGACATTTCATTACCCAACTAGGGAACATCATCAGTGCTAGAAGGGAGGGCAGTTTGTGGAGAGGAGGAGGAGGAGGAGGAGGAGGAGGAGGAGGAGGAGGAGGAGGAAAAGACTGTGGGGTCCTTGGTGCTTTCTGAACTGGGTCGTTTCCTTGCAGACATTTCATTACCCAACTAGGGAACTTCATCAGTGTTAGAAGGGAGTGGAGTTTGCAGAGAGGAGGAGGAGGACTGTGAGGCCCTTGGTCCTCTCTGAGCTTGGTTGTTTCATTGCAGACATTTCATGACCCAACTAGGGAACGTCATCAGTGCTTGAAGGGTGGGGCCTGCTCTCAATTTACTGCATATTCAAGTAACTCGCCCTGTCAGTTTTGGTGACAGTGATGTTGGAGGTTCTTTGGTTGGGCTGACCAATTTGTTCCACTGCTTAATTAATGATTATTATTAATTAATTATCACTGTCAGAAAATTCCTCCTTTAGTTCCACGTTGCTTCTCTCCTTGATGAGTTTCGCACTTTGGAGAAGAACTTGACCCCTTCCTCTTTTTTTTATGGCAGCCCCTCAGATATTGGAAGACTGCTCTCGTGTACTCCCCTGCTCACCAGCTGTTTGGGCCCTTGAGAGTTTTCAGACACCCACAAATTCCTCTCCCAGAGTCTAAACTGGGGTGGTGGTGGTGGTGGTGGTAGGCAACCTTGGCTCTTTTATGACTGGTGGACTTCAACTCCCAGAATTCCTGAGCCAGCATGAGGGAAACTTTAACCCCTTCATGACTCGTGGACTTCAACTCCCAGAATTCCTGAGCCAGCATGACTCAGCTTGGAAACTTCTCCCTTTCCCCTCAGCGTGGCTGGCTCAGAAATTCTGGGAGTTGAAGTCCACGAGTCATAAAAGAGCCACGGTTGCCTACCCCTGGCCTAGGCCTAGGCCCCTTTCTGACTCGCGGACTTCAACTCCCAGAATTCCTGAGCCAGCCACGCTGAGGGGAAAGGGAGAGGTTTCAAGCTGAGCCAGGCTGGCTCAGGAATTCTGGGAGTTGAAGTCCACGAGTCATAAAAGAACCAAGGTTGCCTACCCCTGGCCTAGGCCTAGGCCTCTTTATGACTCGTGGACTTCAACTCCCAGAATTCCTGAGCCAGCATGAGGGAAACTTTAACCCCTTCATGACTCGTGGACTTCAACTCCCAGAATTCCTGAGCCAGCCTGGCTCAGCTTGGAAACCTCTCCCTTTCCCCTCAGCGTGGCTGGCTCAGGAATTCTGGGAGTCATAAAAGAGTCAAGCTTGCCTACCCCTGGCCTAGGCCGCTTTCTGACTCGTGGACTTCAACTCCCAGAATTCCTGAGCCAGCCTGGCTCAGCTTGGAAACCTCTCCCTTTCCCCTCAGCATGGCTGGCTCAGGAATTCTGGGAGTTGAAGTCCACGAGCCATAAAAGAGCCAAGGTTGCCTACCTCTGGTCTAAACAGAGACGTGCCCAGCCAAAACTGGTGCCCCACCTGACGGGCAAAGATTTCTGCTTGCTGCCTCAGTTTCTCCTCCATGTCCAACTGCCGCGACATCTTGTCATACTCTTCGGTGACCAAACGGGATGCTGGAAGGGTTACAGAAGAAACAGGCATTGGCTCTGGGTCTACCCGGGTCAGATCCAACCCAAAGGAACCCTTTGGATTTTGACAAGAGAATTTCTTTAAAAAGATAGGCGCTTCGTGAATTTTTCCCCTGTAGTTTTCATCCGTCCCTTCCCACAGAAAGGAATTCTTTCAGAATAAGCTTTTATCAATAATCTTCACTCCCCAACAGTGATGGAGGAGGCCTAATGCCTACTCGTGTTTTTACTATTAGCTATTACAGTATTATAATCACCAGGAGATGGTGAATTCTAGTCCTGTCTTAGACACGGATATGAAAGCCAGCTGGATGACTTTGGGCCAATCGCCAGGAGACGGTGAGTTCTAGTCCTGCTTTAGACGCAGATATGAAAACTAGCTGGATGACTTTGGGCCAATCACCAGGAGATGGTGAGTTCTAGTCCTGCCTTAGACACAGATATGAAAGCCAGCTAGATGACTTTGGGCACCAGGAGATGGTGAGTTCTAGTCCTGCTTTAGACACAGATATGAAAACTAGCTGGATGACTTTGGGCCAATCACCAGGAGACGGTGAGTTCTAGTCCTGCTTTAGACGCAGATATGAAAACTAGCTGGATGACTTTGGGTCAATCACCAGGAGACGGTGAGTTCTAGTCCTGCTTTAGACGCAGCTATGAAAGCCAGCTGGATGACTTTGGGTCAATCACCAGGAGACGGTGAATTCTAGTCCTGCCTTAGACGCAGATATGAAAACTAGCTGGATGACTTTGGGTCAATCACCAGGAGACGGTGAGTTCTAGTCTTGCCTTAGACACAGATATGAAAGCCAGCTGGATGACTTTGGGCACCAGGAGACGGTGAGTTCTAGTGCCACCTTAGGCATAGTTACAAAAGCCAGCTGGGTGACTTTGGGCCAGCCACCAGGAGATGGTGAGTTCTAGTCCTGCCTTAGACCCTGAAAGCTGAGTGAAGAACAGAATTGCTTTGCAGGATCAGATCCAGAGCCACCTAAGCCGTACCCTCCTGTATCTCCCAGGCCTGGGAAATGATGGCTTGGTGGCTAGAGGGGTCCATCCTGTTACCACCTTACTGGTAAGCCCCCTTTCCCAGCCCTCCATGCTTTAATTCCCAGCTCTAAGATTAGTGGCCAAGGTTTGCCAAAGTGAGACTCACCTGTCTTTAGAGCAAAGAAGGCTGAACAGTTCTGTGGAAAACCAGGAAGTTAAATGAAGAGAAGAGGAAGAGAAAAGGAAGGAAAGGGAAAGGAAAAGGAAAAGAAAGGAAAGGAAGGTGGGAGGGAAGGGAAGAAGGAAAGGGAAGGTAAGGAAAGACGGGAAGGAAGGGGAAGGTAAGGAAAAAGGAAAGGAAGGTGGGAGGGAAGGGAAGAAGGAAGGGGAAGGGAAGGGAAAAGAAAGGAAGGCGGGAGGGAAGGGAAGAAGGAAAGGGAAGGGAAGAAGGAAAGAAGGAAAGGAAGGTGGGAGGGAAGGGAAGAAGGAAAGGGAAGGTAAGGAAAGACGGGAAGGGAAGGAAAAGGAAAGGAAGGTGGGAGAGAAGGGAAGAAGGAAGGGGAAGGGAAGGGAAAAGAAAGGAAGGTGGGAGGGAAGGGAAGAAGGAAAGGGAAGGTAAGGAAAGACGGGAAGGAAGGGGAAGGGAAGGAAAAGAAAGGAAAGGAAGGTGGGAGGGAAGGGAAGAAGGAAAGGGAAGGGGAAGGGAAAAGAAAGGAAGGTGGGAGGGAAGGGAAGAAGGAAGGGGAAGGGAAGGGAAAAGAAAGGAAGGCGGGAGGGAAGGGAAGAAGGAAAGGGAAGGGAAGAAGGAAAGAAGGAAAGGAAGGTGGGAGGGAAGGGAAGAAGGAAAGGGAAGGTAAGGAAAGACGGGAAGGGAAGGAAAAGGAAAGGAAGGTGGGAGAGAAGGGAAGAAGGAAG
Organism: Crotalus adamanteus; assembly: GCA_039797435.1. Classification (NCBI taxonomy): domain Eukaryota; kingdom Metazoa; phylum Chordata; class Lepidosauria; order Squamata; family Viperidae; genus Crotalus; species Crotalus adamanteus. The sequence continues at coordinate 1,522,633 of CM077924.1, forward strand.
GGGAAGGGAAGGGAAAAGAAAGGAAGGTGGGAGGGAAGGGAAGAAGGAAAGGGAAGGTAAGGAAAGACGGGAAGGAAGGGGAAGGGAAGGGAAAAGAAAGGAAAGGAAGGTGGGAGGGAAGGGAAGAAGGAAAGGGAAGGGGAAGGGAAAAGAAAGGAAAGGAAGGTGGGAGGGAAGGGAAGAAGGAAGGGAAGGGAAAAGAAAGGAAGGTGGGAGGGAAGGGAAGAAGGAAGGGAAGAGAAGGGAAAAGAAAGGAAAGGAAGGTGGGAGGGAAGGGAAGAAGGAAAGGAAAGGGAAGGGAAAAGAAAGGAAAGGAAGGTGGGAGGGAAGGGAAGGGAAGAAGGAAAGGAAAGGGGAAGGGAAGGGAAAGGAAAGGAAGGTGGGAGGGAAGGGAAGAAGGAAAGGGAAGGTAAGGAAAGACGGGAAGGGAAGGAAAAGGAAAGGAAGGTGGGAGAGAAGGGAAGAAGGAAGGGGAAGGGAAGGGAAAAGAAAGGAAGGTGGGAGGGAAGGGAAGAAGGAAAGGGAAGGTAAGGAAAGACGGGAAGGAAGGGGAAGGGAAGGGAAAAGAAAGGAAAGGAAGGTGGGAGGGAAGGGAAGAAGGAAAGGGAAGGGGAAGGGAAAAGAAAGGAAAGGAAGGTGGGAGGGAAGGGAAGAAGGAAGGGAAGGGAAAAGAAAGGAAGGTGGGAGGGAAGGGAAGAAGGAAGGGAAGAGAAGGGAAAAGAAAGGAAAGGAAGGTGGGAGGGAAGGGAAGAAGGAAAGGAAAGGGAAGGGAAGGGAAAAGAAAGGAAAGGAAGGTGGGAGGGAAGGGAAGGGAAGAAGGAAAGGAAAGGGGAAGGGAAGGGAAAGGAAAGGAAGGTGGGAGGGAAGGGAAGAAGGAAAGGAAAGGGAAGAAGGGAAAGGAAGGAAAGGGAAGGGAAGAAGGAAAGAAAAGAAGGGAAGGGAAGGAAGGTGGGAGGGAAGGGGAAGGGGAAGGGAAGGAGCACAAAATCCACCCCACACCAACCTTTCCCAGGGACCCAGCTTTCTATATATCGATTCATCTCCTTCCCTGTCTCTGGGAATGTGTAAGTGGGGGACAAACGGGTAGAAAGCTGAGTCCCAAACTCACCTTGTTTGACCCTCTTCAGCATCTTCCGATTGTGTTCCTTCAAAATCTTCAGAGACTGCTTCTCGGCACACTCCTCTTCTAGCTTTGTTCAAAAAAAAAAAAAAAAAAAAAGGAGGGAAGGAAGGAAGGAAGGAAGCCAGAAAAAAAAAGAAAAACGATATTCTTTTCATAGTTTTCCGGTCAGAAAATGTATAGAACGTTAAGAAATTATAAAAGTTTTTTTTTTTAAAAAAGGAGGCTTCGTTCACCGGAAGGAAATTGCCTGCGTTCCCCACCTGCGATAAATCTGTTTGAGCAGCGAATGGGGTAACGGGTCAAAACTTTGCTTCTGTTGAAGGAACATCTGAGATGGGACCTCTGGTCTCCTTTGGCTCCCCCCCCCTTAAATCTCTAGGCCAGGGTTTCTCAACCTGGCTGGGGAATCCTGGGAGCTGAAGTCCACTCATCTTACAGGAGACAAGGTTGAGAAACACCACCGCAGGCCCTAATCCATCATACCTGATGCTGGAGCTTTCCCACAAGAGCCAGGAGCTCCTTCACCTGGGTGGTCAATTCCTTCTTCTCCTCCAGCAGCCCTGACACCTTGAGTTGGAGGTCTGGAGCAAAGGAAGACCCTGTTATCTTGTAGAAGCATCTGGGACCTGGGGGGGGGGCAACCACTCAAGGAGTCCCTCTTGGAGGTCAAGAGGATGCTAGGCTGGTGGGCCTCGTTTCCAAGGACCTCCTCTTCTCGTTTGGGAGAATAAAGCAGCCTTTTTAAAAAAAAAAAAAAAAATGGGGAGGGCCTGGTGTGGATTGCGAGGGGCTGGAGTGAAGCAGAGCTAAGAAAAACACCACACCAAGCTCTGGAAGAAAGAAAAGGAAAGGGAAAGAAAAGAAGAAAAAGAAAGAGAGAGAGAAAGAAAGAAAGGAAAAGAAAGAAAGGGATAGAGGGAGGGAGAGAAAGAAAGAAGGAAGGAAAGGAAGGAAGGGAGAGGGAGAGAAAGAAAAAAGAAAAGGAAAGAAAAGGAGAGAAAGAAAGGGAGAAGGAAAAGGTAGGAAGGGAGAGAGGAAAGAAGGAAGAAAAGGAAGAATGAAGGAATGAAGAAAGAAAAGAGAAGGAACGAATTAAATGGAGGGAGGATAGAAAAAGGGAAGAGAGGAGAAAAGGTAGAAAGGGAGAGGGAGGAAAGGAAGGAAGGAGAGACAAGAAGGAATGAATGAAAGGGAGGGAGGATAGAAAAAGGGAAGAGGAGAAAAGGTAGAAAGAGAGAGGGAGGAAAGGAAAGAAGCAGGAAGGAAGGAAGGAGAGACAAGAAGGAACGAATGGAAGGGAGGGAGGATAGAAAGGAAGGGAGGAAGAAAAAAGGAAGGAAGGAAATGGTGAAGGAAGGAATGGCTGTGGTCCTAAACCTATTATTCAGTTTACCTTTACTTTTTATTTCTACATCGGTAGACTTCGCTTCCCCCCCTTCCTCGTAGCACATCTATTCTCCCTTCCAGGGGTCTCCGGATTGCCAGAAGGGTCTTTTTCACCTGGGCAGAAGAGAGGAGGAGGAGGAGGACCCCCTGGCTCACCTTTGACCTGCTGAAGGCACCTGCCCATCGGATCCAGCGCAGAGTCAGGAGCGGCGCCTTCTTCATCGTCGCTCAAGCCCACCGGATCTTCCTGCTGGAGGGCCAGACTGGGCAGCAGCGCCAGGCTGATCCGCTGCAGCTTCTTGTTGTCCCTGCTCACCTGTGGAAGTCAAGAGGAGGTGGCAGAGTTGCGTAGAGGGGGGGTCTTCCCCGGCCCTCGGTCAGAGGGGACCCTCCTCACCTGGATGGCAAAGGCCTCCGCCTGCTCTCGGCAGGCCTTCTCGATGGCATACTCCATTTCCATGGTGGACAACTCAGCTAAGAGGGCTTGAGAAGCTGGGAGTGGAAAGAGCGAGACAAGGAGGGGGGGTTAGAGCAACAGCCCCCCAAACTAGGAACCCTCATGGGGGGGGCAAGCTGTTCCACCGGTTAATTGTCCTCACTGTTAGGAAATTTCTCCTTAGTTCCAGGTTGCTTCTCTCCTTGATCAGTTTCCAACCATTGTTTCTTGTCCTGCCCTCTGGTGCTTTGGAGAGTAAATTGACCCCCATCTTCTTTGGGGGAGCCCCTCAGATACTGGAATGCTGCTATCATGTCCCCCCCCTATTCTTTTATTTTGACTGGTCCAGTGATGGCGAACCTTTGAGAGACCGAGCAACCCCAAACCCATTTATTTATCGCCAAGTGCTAACACGGCAATTTAATCTGGATACTGAGGTTTTAGTTTAGAAAAAAAAACAACAACTCATACATTAACATCTTTTGCCTTAACAAGAAAAACACAATAACAAAGCTTTCAAGGATACAAACAACTTTTTACTGAAAGGTAAAAGTTTGCATTTGGCATGCTTTTGAACAATGAATGTGATTTTGGCTGTTGTAGGCATGCTGATCATTTGTCTAACCTTGGCTCTTACTTTGTAAGTTTGAGAGCAACACATGCAGCACTCAGGTTGTCTGTTAGTCTGTTTCTGGTGTCAGGTTTGATATACTGTAATTCAAAGCTGAAAACAGTGCGCTTGCCCCGGAGGCTTGTTTTGGCTTGAGAAATGGCTTTTTCCTGCGAAAACTTAGCCAAAGAGCGAGGCTCGCGTGCCAACAGAAAAGGCTCCGAGTGCTCCCTCTGGCACGCGGGCCATAGGTTCGCCACCACTGGACTAGCCAAACCCAAGTCCTGCAGCCTTTCTTTGTACGTTTTAGTCTCCAGGCCTTGGATCATGTCACCCCTGGTCCTTTTTGTTAGACTAGGCCAGGTGTAGGCAACCTTGGCTCTTTTATGACTCGTGGACTTCAACTCCCAGAATTCCTGAGCCAGCCATGCTGAGGGGAAAGGGAGAGGTTTCCAAGCTGAGCCAGGCTGGCTCAGGAATTCTGGGAGTTGAAGTCCACATGTCATAAAGCGGCCTAGGCCTAGGCCAGAGGTAGGCAACCTCGGCTCTTTTATGACTCGTGGAATTCAACTCCCAGAATTCCTGAGCCAGCATGGCTCAGCTTGGAAACCTCTCCCTTTCCCCTCAGCATGGCTGGCTCAGGAATTCTGGGAGTTGAAGTCCACCAGTCATAAAAGAGCCAAGATTGCCTACCCCTGGCCTAGACATACCCAAGTTGGTATCCGCCATGGGCCTGAATTTTTAGATGGGGAGAAATGACCCCCCTCTTTTTGTACTGCTCATTTCTCCTCCACCTGGACCCAGAGGTTTTCTTTCTTCCACCCCAAAACCTGAATCGGCAGCATTGCGCGTCCTTCTGCTTAGAGAAGCAGAAAAGCAAAGGGCGCACTCTGCGTCTACGCCTGGACACGTACCTTGCTCGATTTCTGCCATTTTTTCTTTGGTTTCTGCCATTTCCTGGGAAAGGTCCGTCTCCTGTAAAAATGAACCAGACTTCACATTGGTCTGCTACTGTATTGGGTTTTTTATTTTGTTTAAACTGTTGAAGATCAACAGGCCAAGACCAGGGGTAGGAAACCTTGGCTCTTTTATGACTGGTGGACTTCAACTCCCAGAATTCCTGAGCCAGCCATACTGAGGGGAAAGGGAGAGGTTTCCAAGCTGAGCCATGCTGGCTCAGGAATTCTGGGAGTTGAAGTCCGCAAGTCATGAAGGGGCCATATTTACCCCATGCTGGCTCAGGAATTCTGGGAGTTGAAGTCCACAAATCATAAAGCAGCCTAGGCCTAGGCCAGAGGTAGGCAACCGTGGCTCTTTTATCACTGGTGGACTTCAACTCCCAGAATTCCTGAGCCAGCCGTGCTGAGGGGAAAGAGGTTTCCAAGCTGAACCATGCTGGCTCAGGAATTCTGGGAGTTGAAGTCCACGAGTAGTTGATTTGAAGAATGATCCTCAAAGATGTCCATGGAGATTCTCCATCCTCCAAGTCCTGGTTGTCCCAAAGCTGTTTTTCCAGGAGGCAACTGGGCTTCCATGTTTTTCTTTGAAGATGTTTCGCTTCTCATCCCAGAAGCTTCTTCAGTTCTGACTGGACAAGAAAGTCCAGTTGCCTCCTGAAAAAGCCCCTTGGGGACATCCTCAAAGAAGCCAGATTAGGTCGTGCGCTCTGTCTGATGTGGCCTCTTCTGAAGATGGGACCGGAGTTGCAGCTTCTGGAGAGCCACCTACCTGGTCATCTTCCTCTTCCTCCCAGTCTGAATCGCTCTCCGATTCCCAAATGACTGCAGGGAAATTCAAAGAAAGTTTAGTCACAATACAGCTAAAAGGGACCTTGGAGGTCTTCTAGTCCAGCCCCCTGCTCAAGCAGGAGACCCGATACCATTTGAGACAAGTGGCTGTCCAGCCTCTTCTTAAAAATTTCCACTGTTGGAGCGTTCACAACTTCTGGTGGCAAGTTGTTCCACTGGTTAGTTGTCCTCACCGTTAGGAAGTTTCTCCTTAGTTCCAGGTTGCTTCTCTCCTTGGTTAGTTTCCATCCATTTAGGGTTTTTTTCCTCCTCCTCCTCCTCTTCTTCCTCCTCCTCCTCTTCCTCCTCCTCCTCTTCCTCCTCCTCCTCCTCCTCCTCTTCCTTCTCCTCCTCCTCCTCCTCCTCCACACAAACCCTTCCAGCACAGACGATTTATCCTACTCCTATCATGAAATGTCTGCAAGGAAACCGCCCAGCTCAAGGACCACCCAGGACCCCACAGTTCACAATTCACCCCTGAGCCTCGAAGATTCTCTTCCATTTGCTGTCGTGCTTAGTATCCTTTATGGTCTTGTGACCGCAATCTTTCTGTCCTCGGGACTGTCATTCTGGGAGTGACTTCCTGTTCTCTTTTGCAGATGAGCAAATGCGCAAGAGAAACAGACGGGGTCACCAGCCGTCCGTGCCCCATGTAAAGCAGGGCTTTTCAACCTTTTCACCCGTTGTGCCACTTTTAGGATATGGCAGCATCCAAGTACCACCAGTCGCCTAGCAAGGTGCCAAAAACTTGATGACCCCCCCCAAAAAACCGAAAAAAGTGATAAAGTACAGGTAGTCCTTGACTTACAACAGTTCACTTAGTGACTGTTCAAACTTACAATGGGACTGAAAAAAGGTGCCCCCCCAAGCCACAGCTGAGCAAGATGCCTGCCCACCCACCCGGCGCTCTTCCTCCTGTCCAAGGTTTTCATTGTTCTGAGCATTTCTGTTGAGTATTGGCAGTGGGGGTATGGGGTATTTGGTTTTTATTCCCCCCGTCTGCTGGGTGGTTGCAGCAGATTTTGGTCACTTCACATGACCCTGGGACACTGTGACCGTCATAAGTATGAATCAGTTGCCAAGCATCTGAATGGAAATCACAAGACCCTGGAGAGGCTGCAACATTCCAGCTGATCGGTGCTTCTTCTGGGCTCAGCAGAAGTGCCAGGATCAGCGCTGAGCTCCAGCTGGAGCCTGGCGCTGATCCTGGCCCTTCCATTGAGCCCTGACAGTCCCAAAGAAGTGCTGATCCTGCGGCTTCCGCTGAGCCCTGATTGCCCTGCAGCTCCAGCCGTCTCTCGCTCAGGCTTGTGCGGTGGTGCCACCGATTCCCCTCCCCCGCTACCACTTTTCTAGGATGGTCACGAACCACCTGCCAGGTGCTAATGTACCACAGGTGATACCCGTACCACTGGTTGAAAAGCCCTGACATAAAGGATCCCATCCAGCAAATACAAGCATCCTGATTGGATTGAATAGAATAGGAGCTGGAAGGGACCTTGGAGGTCTTCTAGTCCAGCCCACTGCTGAAGCAGGAGAACCTATACCATCTCAGACAAGTGACTGTCCAGCCTCTTCTTGAAAATCTCCAGTGATGGAGCACCCACAACTTCTGGAGGCAACCTGTTCCACAGGAAGGAAGAAAGGAAGGAAGGAATAGAGAATAGAATAGAGCTGGAAGGGAACTTGGAGATCTTCTAGTCCAGCCCCCGCTCCAGCAGGAGAACCTATATACCATCTCAGACAAGTGACTGTCCAGCCTCTTCTTAAAAACCTCCAGTGATGGAGCACCCACGACTTCTGGTGGCCAGCTGTTCCACTGGGTATGTTAGCCACATCATTCCTTTTAGAAGCTGGTCAGAACTAGAGTGTGATTCTGACTGGTTAAAAAAACCCCAATCAGCTCCTAGATCAGTGGTTCTCAACCTTTTTAATGCCGCGACCCCCAACCGGTTGTAAGTCAAGGACTACTCAACTGGTGCAGCACCGTTTGCAGACTGGGGCTTTTGGCGGGCTCAGCAGGGCAGAGACAGCCTGGACAATTTCTATTGGCTTTTGAAAGCCAATAGAATTAGACTCTATTCAAGAGAGTCTATTCTATTGGCTTTCAAAAGCCAATAGAATAAAAGGGAGTAGCACAGTCAAGGAAAAGGGGAAAAAATGGACTGCGTTGTTTGGCGATCCCCGTGAAATGGTCATTCGACCCCAAATGGGGTCCCGACCCACAGGTTGAGAACCACTGCTCTAGATTGACCCACTTACAACCGCGGTAGCCTCCCCAGAGTCACATGACCCAAACTGAGATGCTTGGTTCCTATTTATGAAGGTCGCAGCCTCCCAGAGGTCACTTTGCCGCGTCCTTCTGACCGGCAAAAGTCAACAGGGGGACTAGACCAATTTAACAACCGTGTTACTAACTTAACAACTGCAGGGACCCACGTAACAACCGTGGCAAGGAAAGTCGTGAAATGGGGCAAAACTCACAATCGTCTCACTTAGCGACAGAAATTTTTTGGCTTGGTTTTGGTCGTAAGCTGGGGGCTCTCTGTCACTGTCCCTTCCTTCCAAAGCTGCTTTACTTTTCTAGAGCAGCCCCCTTACCTCCAAATGGGGTGAAATCAGCCTCTGGACCTTCCATGGGGCAGAGAGACCAGCGAGATCCCTCTCTGTGTCTTCTGTCGGAGTGTCTCCACCTCTCTCTCTATCTCTCTCTGTGTCTCTGCCTCTGTCTCTCTCTCTCTCTCTCTCTTTCTGTCTCTCTATCTCTGTCTCTCTCTGTGTGTGTCTCTGTCTCTTTCTCTCTCTCTCTTTCTGTCTCTGTCTCTCTCTGTGTCTCTTTCTTTCTCTCTGTCTCTGTGTCTCTCTCTCTTTCTATCTCCCCCTCTCTTTCTCTCTGTCTGTCTCTTTCTCTTTCTGTTTCTCTCTCTTTCTCTCTCTCTGTCTCTTTCTATCTCTTTCTTTCTCTCTGTCTCTGTGTCTCTATCTCTGTCTCTCTCTTTCGTCTCTCTCTGTCTTTCTCTCTCTCTTTCTCTCTCTCTCTCTGTGTCTCTATCCCTCTCTCTGTGTGTCTTTCTCTTTCTATCCCCCCTCTCTTTCTCTCTGTCTGTCTCTTTCTGTCTTTTTCTTTCTCTCTGTCTCTCTGTGCCTTTCTCTGTCTCTCTCTTTCGTCTCTCTTTCTCTCTCTGTCTCTTTCTCTCTCTGCCTTTCTCTTTTTCTCTCTCTCTGTCTCTCTGTCTCTATCCCCCCTCTCTCTTTCTCTCTGTCTCTGTCTCTCTCTCTCTCTCTGTCTCTCTATCGCTCTCTCTCTGTCTCTCTGTCTCTCTTTCTGTCTTTTTCTTTCTCTCTGTCTCTGTGTCTCTCTGTGTCTCTCTCTCTGTCTCTTTCTCTGCCTCTTTCTCTGTCTCTCTTTCTCTTTCTTTCTCTCTCTTACTTTTTCTTTCTCTCTCTCATTCTCTCTCTCTCTCTGTCTCTCTCTGTCTCTCTGCAGGATGATCCTTCTTGGCCTTCATCCATCAGAAGTGAAAGCTGAGCTCTTCCTGCCAAGAAGGTCACATGCTGGACGGATCTGGCCTTCACCACACATACTTTGCAGAAGTGAAACTGCCCCCTCCGCAGCTGCCCCCTTCCAAGGAAGAGCAGAATCATCCTTGTGTGGCTTGACGTTCTCCAGCTGAAGGTGGTCAGTTAAGGACCTTTTCTTGGGCAGCTGGTTGGCCACGGGCAGACCAGTCTCCCGGTGAGATGGGCCAGAGAGACGCGCCTGATGTTCTTCTGAAAGAGGTCCTCATCTTGACCCATTGGCCTGCCCCCTTTCATGTTGGTTTTGGGTTACCAGGAGGGCCTCCCACTAGAGAGAATTCCACAGTCAGCTCCCCCCCCCCCAAACTCTTGATTTTTCTCCACCGTTCTAGCAGCCAAGAAGCTTTGATGGTCCTGCCACCATCGATGGCCAAAGAGAAGAGACAAGCAAAGCTCAAGGGTGGACCAGGGATGTCCACAATGTATGAACCAAGATGGTGGCCATGATGGTAAAAGAGAAGCATTTTTCTTACACATATACACAAAGATGATAGACATAAACATCTGTGGTCTCGGTGATGGACCATGAGCTTCAGGGAGAAAGTCTATGCTTGGAAGGGGTCCAAGGCAGCTTCCCCTGCCCCTCTCCCCTACCGCCACCATATTAATTGTGTGAATTAACTTTAGTTCCACCAGGAGAAAATCTAGGTCGCCAAGCATCTCATACAATCAATCCATCAGGATAGAGCTGGAGGGTACCTTGGAGGTCATCTAGTCCAACCCCCTACTCAGGCAGGAAACCCTGTACCATTTCAGATAAATAGCTGTCAGATTTCTTCTTAAAAACCTCCAGTGTTGGAGCATTCACAACTTCTGGAGGCAGGTAGTTCCACTGGTTAATTGTTCTCACTGTCAGGAAATTCCTCCTCAGTTCTAGGTTGCTTCTCTCCTTGATGAATTTCCATCTGTTGCTTCTTGTCCTGCCTTCAGGACAATATTTTATTCTTTGTAGAAATTTAACAACGTTTCATTTAAAAACACCCTCTTTTTCCCGCTGAAATGCAGAAAGTCCTCAACTTACTCCCACACATGAGCCCAAAACGTATGTTGCTAAGTGAAACATTTGTTAAATGAATTTTGCCTTTTCTGCCACAGTTGTGACGTGAATCGCTGTAGTTGTGAAGTTACTAACCTGGTTATTAAGTGAATCTATCTTCCCCATGGACTTTCAGAAAGTCGCAAAAGGGGATCACGCAATCCCAGGACAACCCTGCAACCGTCGTAAACACGAGTCAGTTGCCACGCAACTGATTTTTGATCACATGACCATGGGCAGGGGTAGGCAACCTGGGCTCTTTTATGACTCGTGGACTTCAATTCCCAGAATTCTTCAGCCAGGATGGGGGAACTATGGCCCCCTCATGACTGGTGGACTTCAACTCCCAGAATTCCTGAGCCAGCCATGCTGAGGGGAAAGGGAGAGGTTTCCAAGCTGAGCCATGCTGGCTCAGGAATTCTGGGAGTTGAAGTCCACCAGTCATAAAGCGGCCTAGGCCTAGGCCAGAGGTAGGCAACCTTGGCTCTTTTATGACGTGTGGTCTTCCAACTCCCAGAATTCCTGAGCCAGCATGGGGGAACTATGACCCCTTCATGACTGGTGGACTTCAACTCCCAGAATTCCTGAGCCAGCCTGGCTCAGCTTGGAAACCTCTCCCTTTCCCCTCAGTACGGCTGGCTCAGGAATTCTGGGAGTTGGAAGTCCACCAGTCATAAAGCGGCCTAGGCCTAGGCCAGAGATAGGCAACCTTGTCTCTTTCATGACTGGTGGACTTCAACTCCCAGAATTCCTGAGCCAGTCATGCTGAGAGGAAAGGGAGAGGTTTCCAAGCTGAGCCATGCTGGCTCAGGAATTCTGGGAGTTGAAGTCCACAAGTCATAAAGCGGCCTAGGCCCTAGGCCAGAGATAGGCAACCTTGGCTCTTTTATGACAGGTGGACTTCAACTCCCAGAATTCCTGAGCCAGCCATGCTGAGGGGAAAGGGAGAGTTTCCAAGCTGAGCCAGGCTGGCTCAGGAATTCTGGGAGTTGAAGTCCACAAGTCATGAAGGGGCCATAGTTCACCCATCCTGGCTGAGGAATTCTGGGAGTTGAAGTCCACGAGTCATAAAAGAGCCCAGGTTGCCTACCCCTGACCATGGGGATACTGCCACGGCCAGAAGTGTGAAAACAGTCATAAGTCACTCTTTTTAGTGCCCATTGTCATGCTGAACGGTCACTAAATGAACTGTTATAAGTTTAGGAATTTGCCAAGCATGCGACAGTGTGGGAACGAACGTATGTTTTGTGACAGTCTGGCAAGGAAAGATCCCAGATCTTTGTTCCTTTTTATTTGGAATCAGGACATTTTGTACTACGCGTCGTTCCCCCGCCGGAAAAGTGAGTGGGGGGTGTTTTGGGGAGAGCTGCCAAGCAGAAAATAAAGATGTGGGACTCGGAGACCTTCGCAAAACGGAGTTTGGATCGGAGAGCCTTCTCCTCATCTGCTGACCACGTCTGAGCACAGCTCTCTCCTGCCTCAGGGTTTGGGCAGACCAGGATTCAGAGGGCCGTGTCGGAGCTGGGGTTCCCTTTAGCCTCGCGGGGGTAATACTCGGCCAAGATGCTTTCCGGGATCCGTTTCAGCAGCTCTTTGGGGAAGATCCGCAGGAGCTGCCAGCCGATATCCAGCGACTCGAAGATGGTCCTGTTCTCATAGGCCCCTGGGAGAAGCATGCCACGAATTCATTACAGCGTGGGAAGTTTGAGATCAAAATAGCCACAGCGATAGCCCTTAGACTTGTATACCGCTTCGTACTGCTTTGCAGCCCTCTCTGAGCAGATTACAGAGTCAGCATATTTGCCCCCAACAATCTGACCTGGAGCTGGTCAGGATTGAACTCCCGGCAGTGGGCAGAGTCAGCGTGCATGTCTAATCTATCATCTATGAGAGAGAGAGAGAGAGAGAGAGAGAGAGAGAGAGAGAGAGAGAGAGAGATGGACGGACAGATAGATGGATAGAGATAGATAGATAGATAGATAGATAGATAGATAGATAGATAGATAGATAGATAGATATTGATAGATAGATAGATGGATATAGATAGAAAGATAGATAGATAGATAGATAGATAGATAGATAGATAGATAGATAGATAGATAGATATTGAGATAGATAGATATAGATAGATAAATAGAGATAGAGATAGATAGATAGATAGATAGATAGATAGATATTGAGATAGATAGATATAGATAGATAAATAGAGATAGATAGATAGATAGATAGATAGATAGATAGATAGATAGATAGATAGATAGATAGATAGATAGATATAGATGATAGATAGATAGACGCAGATAGATAGACAGACAGACAGACAGATGGCTAGATGGAAATAGATAGATAGATAGATAGATAGATAGATAGATAGATAGAGATAGATGATAGCACTAGCCATAACCCTTAATACTTATACACCGCTTCACAGCGCGTTTACAGCCCTCTCTAAGCGGTTTACAGAGTCAGCCTGTGGCCCCCAACAATCTGAGTCCTCATTTTACCGATCTCAGAAGGACGGAAAGCTGAGTTGACCTTGAGCCGGCAGAGTCAGCCTACAATGCTGCGTCCTGTTCTAATTCTAATTCTAGCAGAGTTGGACCTTGGGGGTCTTCTAGTCTCACCTCCTGCTCAGGCAGGAGACTCTAAATAAACCATTCCAGACAAATCTCTTAAAAGCCTCCAGTGGTGGAGCGCCCACGATTTCTGGTGGCAAGCTGTTCCACTGGTTAATTGTCCTCACTGTCAGGAAGTTTCTCCTTAGTTCCAGGTTGCTTCTCTCCTTGATGAGTCTCCATCCATTGCTTCTCGTCCTGCCCTCTGGTGCTTTGGAGAAGAGCTTGACCCCTTCCTCTTCTTTTGGGGCAGCCCCTCAAATACTAGAAGGCCGCTATCGCCTCCCCCCTGGTCTTTCTGTTTATTAGACCAGACGTACCTGCAACTCCTTGGCCCGCTCCCACGTACCTTGAGCAATGAACTGCTTCTCAAACTTGTGCAGGAACTCCAAGTAGAGAAGGTCATCGGCTGACAGGGCCTCTTCCCCCACCACGGCCTTCATGGCCTGGACGTCTTTGCCAATGGCGTAGCAGGCGTACTGGACGCAAAGCAAGACGGTCACTCAGAACCAAGATCATGTCAAGAAACGGGGGGCCCCAGAAGCCCTTCCGGAGAGGGCTCCCTGTCGGACGTGTTCCCCCCCCCCCAAAAATCAGTTTGGTAGTGCTAAGCAAGAATGGTACCGGTCGTCCTTCACGTACGACCACGAGGGAGCTCAAGATTTCCGTTGCTAAGTGAGACATTTGTTCAGCGAGCTTTGCCCCCACTTTACGAGCTTTCTCGCCCCGGTTGTTAAGTGAATCCCTTCACTTCTTAAATTAGTCGTTAAGCGAATAGGGCTTTCCCCCGTTGACTTTGCGTGTCAGAAGGTCGCAAAAGGGGATCACGTCACACACACACACACACACACACTCACGGGACGCTGCCACCGTCCTAAATATGAGCCAGCTGCCAAGCATCTGTATTTTGATCACCCCAGGGGTTCCTCAACATGAAAAAGGGTCATAAATCCCTTTCCTCAGTGCTGCTGTCGCTTCGAACGGTCCCTAAACGAATTGTCGTAAGTCGAGGACCACCTGCATTCTCGCCATTGGCCTTTTGGCGCTCCTGACCCAAGGAAGCCAGTCGTTTTTTCAAACCCACTTCAGAAGGAAGAGCTTCCCTGCTCCGCTGCACAGGGGGTCCCTCCCCTACCGGGGCCTGGGCTTCACCCCCCCCCCGAAGCCCCCCACCGCTCTGCGTCAGCTCAGAGGCCCACCAATTGATTTGAAACGTCCCCGTGGTCCTTCCGGGTCATGCCTTCCCCAATGGCCGACTTCATCAGACGAGAGAGAGACGGCAGCACGTTGATGGGCGGGTAGATCTGCGGGCCGAGAAAAGGCGCGTCACGAAGGAGCCACCGTGGAGCAATCGGGTCTGATCGGGTGGGAGCTAAGAGCCCCAGAGGACATGGGGAGGGGGGGAGGGTCTGGGGTCCTCATAGCGCCTAAAGCTCAGGTGCTTTATAGCGTCGTCTAAAGCACAATCACCGATGGGCTGAATTCTTGGTGCAGGGTTTGAAGGGACCAGGCCAGAAACCGGGAGACGGAGAGTTCTAGTCCCTCCTTAAGTATGAAAACCAGTTGGGTGACTCTGAGCCAATCACCAGGAGACGGAGAGTTCTAGTCCCTCCTTAGGCGTGAAAGCCAATTAGGTGACTTTGAGCCAATCACCGGGAGACGGAGTGTTCTAGTCCCTCCTTAGGCACAAAAACCAGTTGGGTGACTCTGAGCCAATCACCCGGAGACGGTGAATTCTAGTCCCTCCTTAGGCATGAAAGCCAGTTGGGTGACTTTGGGCCAATCACCAGGAGATGGAGAGTTCTAGTCCCTCCTTAAGTATGAAAGCCAATTGGGTGACTCTGAGCCAATCACCAGGAGACAGAGAGTTCTAGTCCCTCCTTAGGCATGAAAGTCAGTTGGGTGACTTTGGGCCAATCACCAGGAGACGGTGAACTCTAGTTCTGCCTTAGGCATGAAAGCCGGTTGGGTGACTCTGAGCCAATCACCAGGAGATGGAGAGTTCTAGTCCCTCCTTAAGTATGAAAGCCAATTGGGTGACTCTGAGCCAATCACCAGGAGACGGAGAGTTCTAGTCCCTCCTTAGGCATGAAAGTCAGTTGGGTGACTTTGGGCCAATCACCAGGAGACGGTGAACTCTAGTTCTGCCTTAGGCATGAAAGCCGGTTGGGTGACTCTGAGCCAATCACCAGGAGATGGAGAGTTCTAGTCCCTCCTTAAGTATGAAAGCCAATTGGGTGACTCTGAGCCAATCACCGGGAGACGGAGAGTTCTAGTCCCACCTTAGGCATGAAAGCCAGTTGGGTGACTCTGAGCCAGTCCCTCTTTCTCTCTCTCTCAGTCCGAACCCGCCTCACTGGCCTGTTGTTGTGGGGAAAACTGGGAGGAGGGCCCCTGTTGCTCACGGTGACTGGAGTTCCAGGAGGGGTGGGGAGGGACCTCTGGACTTCCCAGAAACTCTGATGCGCCCACAGAGATGGGAGGGAGAGCCAGACCCTTTACCTGCCGATTGTGAAGCTGTCGGTCCACGTAAATTTGTCCTTCCGTGATGAATCCGGTCAAATCCGGAATGGGGTGTGTGATATCTGCAAGGAGACACAAGGGGATGCCACTAGCCGTGCGTAGGGTCAGAACAACACAGTTGGAAGGGACCTAGTCCAGGGGTCCCCAACCGTGGCAACTTTAAGACCTGTGGACTTCAACTCCCAGAATTCCCCAGCCAGCCATGCTGGCTGGGGAATTCTGGGAGTTGAAGTCCACAGGTCTTAAAGTTGCCACGGTTGGGGACCCCTGTATCTAGTCCAACCCCTTGCTCAGGCATCATTCTCGACACATGGCTGCCCAGTTTCTGCCCAGTATTGGAACACCCACAACTTCTGGAGGCAGGCTGTTCCACTGGTCAATTGTTCTCACTGTCAGGAAGTTTCTCCTTAGTTCTAGGTTGCTTCTCTCCTTGGTTAGTTTCCATCTGTGGCTTCTCGTCCTACCGTCAGGCGCTTTGGAGAATAGCTTGACTCCCTCTTCTTTGGGGCAGCCCCTGAGATACTGAACACTGCTATCCTGTTCCCCCTCGGCCTTCATTAAACTAGACATTCCCAATTCCAGCAACCGTTCCTTATATGTTTTAGCTTGCAGTCCCCTAATCATCTTTGTTGCTCTTCTCTGCACACTTTCCAGAGTCTCAACATCTTTTTCACATCATGGCACCATGTCTGAGTTCCCCTTATAATAATAATAATAATAATAATAATAATAATAATAATAATAATAATAATAATAATAATAATCACAATCACAATCACAATAATAATAAAATTGGAAGGGACCTTGGAAGTCATCTAGTCCAACCCCCTGCTCAGGCAGGTAACCCTACACCATATCGGACAAATGGCTGTCCAGTCTCTTCTTAAAAACGTCCAGTGTTGGAGCATTCACCGCTTCTGGAGGCAGGTGGTTCCACTGGTTAATTGTCCTCACTGTCAGGCAGTTTCTCCTTAGTTCTAGGTTGCTTCTCTCCTTGATGAGTTTCCTTACCATCTTCCTTACCATCTGTTTGATTAGTGCCAGTGGTATGGCACACCCTATCAAAAGCTTGATTTTCTTGGACAGCAAGGTTGGTGTTCTTAACCGCACAAAATATGCTTGAGGGTTAGGGTTTTGTTTATTTATTTTCATTCTAGATTGCCGGGGACGGAAATGTTCTGTATCAATTCACTCTCTGTCCCCATTACTTGGTTTAAATGTTTCTCGAGAAAAGCCCTGAGTTTCTTACTAACTACGTCCCTTTCTTTAAAAGGGAAAGTCCACGGAGCTGTTGCTTAATCTGGGAAGTTCAAAACAACAGCGAAGCTGGCCAATTACTTCTCTACTGCGGTGGAGAAGTCTGGGTAGGGGTTCCCGTGGGTGGGACCTTCTTGGAGGAAGCTTCTTAATCTGGAGGACACATCTTACTTTCTCAACCAAAGGACCTCAAGGCAGAGAACAGCAGAGGCACGGGTGCAAAATTCTGGATCTCAAACTTTGAGATCCCCCAGCCCATTCTTTCTTGGACCCCCAGCCAAGGATGGTAGTCTTCTAGGGGAGAAAGATAGAAAAAATCTGCTCCAAAAAATCAAGCTGGTGGTTAGATGCTCCATCTTAAAACCATCATGGCCACCATCTGGAATTTTTTGACCATCTTCTTGGAGGTGGGGAGGACGACGTGAAGAAGAAGCAGACCTGTCTCTTCTCAGGCGAAGAAATGGAACCAGAAGAACAATTGGAAGGGACCTTGGAGGTCTTCTAGTCCAACCCAACTCAAGCAAGAAACCCTATACTGGACCTGGCTGTCCAGTCTCTTCTTAAAAGCCTCCAGTGATGGAGCATCCACAACTTCTGGAGCAAGCCGTTCCATTGGTTCATTGATCTGAGATTATAGAATACCAGAATAGGTTGAAGGGACCTTGGAGGCCATCTAGTCCAACCCCCTGCTCAAGCAAGAAACCCTATGCTATTTCAGACCAATGGCTGTCCAGTAGTCTCTTCTTGAAAGCCTCCAGTGATGGAGCACCCACAGGTTCTGGAGGCAGGTTGTTCCATTGGTTAATTGCTCCCACTGTCAGGAAATTCCTCCTTAGTTCAAGGTTCCTTCTCTCCTTGACTACTGTAGTTTCCATCTGTTGCTTCTGTTCCGGCCTTCAGGTCCTCTCCTTGATGACTTTTCCACCCACCACCCTAGAGCCTTGAACCCAGCATAGCCTGGTCTTCAGAGCTACATGTGAAAGTCTACCAGGGGTCTCCCCTCCTCTGCTTCCTCCTAAGAACCATCCATCTCAACTCATAATTTTCATAATTAGCTGAGTTTCCTCTCTGATTTTAGAGTCACCTGAGAATTAGGAGAACTTGTGGGGCACCAAGGAGGAACTGAGACCTGCTTCTAGTGGCCTCCTTCTCAATTCCCACAGCCCATCAACTCTGAAGTTGAGTGTAGAGCAGCGGTTCTCCACCTGGGGGTCGGGACCCCATTTGGGGTCGAACGACCATTTCACGGGGGTCACCAAACAACGCAGTCCGCCATTTTTCCCCCCTTTTCCTTAGCTGTGCTCCTCCCTTTTATTCTATTGGCTTTTGAAAGCCAATAGAATAGACTCTCTTGAATAGAGTCTAATTCTATTGGCTTTCCAAAGCCAATAGGAATTGTCCAGGCTGTCTCTGCCCTGCTGAGCCCGCCAAAAGTCCCCTTCTGTAAACGGTGCTGCACCAGTTGAGTAGTCCTCGACTTACGACCGGTTGGGGGTCACGGCATTAAAAAGGTGGAGAACCACTGGTGTAGAGGCTCAGAATAGCGTGTCTAGATCGGTTGTGCTTGAAGGCATCTTGAGTAGTCCAGGAGACAGCAGAATCCCACCCTGCTCGGTCGGTTGGTTGGTTGCTTGATGAGTTGGGGGGGGGGGCTGAACCCCAGCACAGCATCCCTCAGCATCATTTTCCAGGTTGGAACATGGGAGGATCGTTGGGGACCCCTCTGTCTGGGGCAGGGGTAGGCAATCATGGCTCTTTTATGACTGGTGGACTTCAACTCCCAGAATTCCTGAGCCAGCATGGCTCAGATTGGAAACCTCTCCCTTTCCCCTCAGCATGGCTGGCTCAGGAATTCTGGGAGTTGAAGTCCACCAGTCATAAAAGAGCCAAGGTTTCCCCACCCCTGGTCTGGGGCAACACAAGATGATGGTGCACAAGGAATTCTGTCTCTCCAAACAGGCCAGAGTTATTTTGGTGGCCAGGTCAAAAAGCATCTGGCTTGGAGTGGGAGGAGGGGGTGCACTGGCTATATATATATTTTTACTAGTCCTATCAATGTATTTTCCTTGTTTTCTTTTTCCTTGTTTATTTCCTTGTTCTATCAGTTCACTTTTGCTTTGTTTTCTTGCTCCTTAATTTTGATTACCTATCTTAGAGAAGCAACTTGGAATTAAGGAGACACTTCCTAACAGTAACCAGTGGAACTCCTTGCCTCTAGAAGTTGTGAGTGCTCCATCGTGGGGAAGTTTTTAAGAAGAGGCTGCCAGCTCAGACCAGTGACTATCTAGCGGTTCTCCTGCTTGAGCCGGGGGCTGGACTAGATGACCTCCAAGGTCCCTTCCAATTCTATTCTATTCTATTCTATTCCATTCTATTCCCCAATATTTATTCTATTCTATTCTGTTCTGTTCTGTTCTAATGGCAGAGGGTCTCCTGCATGAGCAGAGGGCTGGACTAGATGACCTCCAAGGTCCCTTTTCTATTCTATTCTATTCTATTCTATTCTATTCTATTCTATTCTATTCTATTCTATTCTAATGGCAGAGGGTCTCCTGCATGAGCAAGGGCTGGAATAGAAGACCTCCAAGACCCCTCCCAGCTCTGTTCTATTCTAAATGGTAGATGGTCTTCTGCTTGAGCAGAGGGCTGGACTAGAAGACCTCCAAGGTCCCTTCCAGCTCTATTCTATTCTATCCCTTATTCTATTCTATTCTATTCTATTCTATTCTATTCTATTCTATTCTATTCTATTCTATTCTATTCTATTCTATATGGTACAGAGTCTCCTGCTTGAGCAGGGGGCTGGACTAAAAGACCTCCAAGGTCCCTTCCGGCTCTATTCTATTCCTATTTTCTCAACGAAAGATAATAGCAGAGGCACTGATGCAGCAGTTCATGACATGGGACAAAACCCGCTTAACAACTGTCTGGTTTAGCAATGGAAACATGGGCCGTAAGTCAAGGACTCCCTGTCTCCCCACCACCCAGTTGCATTTTCCACCATTCGTGGTCCCAGGGGTCCCCCTCCCCTCCTGCACCCCCGTGTTCCCAGACCCCTGCCCAGACTTCTACCCAGGGATCTGGGATCTGGGCCGAGAGCTTGACCTCCGCCCTGCCTCACCGTCGTTGGGCATGGTCAAGATGGGTATCTGGGTGATGGAGCCGTTCCTGCCCTCCACCCGTCCTGCCCGCTCGTAGATGGTGGCCAGGTCGGTGTACATGTAGCCAGGGAACCCCCGTCGTCCAGGCACCTCCTCCCTGGCTGCGGAGACCTACGGAGGGGAGACCAAGAGGGGAGATCCCGAGGGGTGGAGAAGAAGACAGGCCTGACCCTCAAACCCCACCCATCGTCACCTCGCCGCGAGGAGAGCCTGGCCCAGCACGGGCCCACTGACCTCCCGCAGGGCCTCGGCGTAGGAGCTCATGTCGGTCAGGATCACGAGAACGTGCTTCTCACACTGATAGGCCAGGAACTCGGCGGTGGTCAGAGCCAGACGGGGCGTGATGATCCGCTCAATACTGCAGGAGAATCATGGAATTATAGAGTCGGAAGGGACCTTGGAGGTCTTCTAGTCCAACCCCCTGCTCAGGCAGGAGACCATTTCAGGCAAATGGCTGTCCAATCTCTTCTTAAAGACTTCCACTATTGGAGCATTCACAGCTTCTGGAGGCAGGCTGTTCCACTGGTTAATTGTTCTCACTGTCAGGAAGTTTCTCCTGAGTTCCAGGTTGCTTCACTCCTTGATGAGTTTCCATCCATTGCTTCTTGTCCTGCCTTCAGGTGCTTTGGAGAACAGCTTGACCCCCCCCCTCTTCTTTATGGAAGCCCCTCAAACATTGGAAGATTGCTATCTTGCCACCCCCATTCCTTCTTTTCATTAAAATAGATCAGGGGTCTTCAAACTTGGCCCTTTTATGACTTGTGGACTTCAACTCCCTGAATTCCCCAGCCAGGCACTAGACATACCCAATTCCTGAAATCGTTCTTCATATCTTTTAGCCTCCAGGCCCTTGAGTCTGGGGGTGCTGCGGCTCCCTTCACCCTCTCCCCCAGACCCAGGCTATGGACTCACGTGGGGTCGTTTGCCAAGTTGAGGAACAGGCAGACGTTCTCCATGGACCCGTTCTCCTCAAAATCCGATTTGAAGAACCGGGCCGTTTCCATGTTCACCTGCCAATGAAGGGATCCTTATGGAGCCATTTCCAATAACAACAACAACAACAACAACAACAACAACAACAATAATAAAGTTGGAAGGCACCTTGAAGGTCATCTAGTCCAACCCCCTGCTCAGGCAAGAAACCCTATACTATTTCAGACAAATGGCTGTCCAGTCTCTTCTTTAAAAACCTCCAGTGTTGGAGCATTCACCACTTCTGGAGGCAGGTTGTTCCACTGGTTAATTGTTCTCACTATCAGGAAGTTTCTCCTTAGTTCTAGGTTGGTTCTCTCCTTGATGAGTTTCCATCCGTTGCTTCTTGTCCTTCCTTCCTTCCTTCTAGAATCATAGAATGCTGGGTCTGGAAAGGACCTTGAAGGTCATCTAGTCTGACCCCCTGCTCAGGCAGGAGACCTTATACCATTTCAGACAAATGGCTGTCCAGTCTCTTCTTTAAAAACCTCCAGTGTTGGAGCATTCACCGCTTCTGGAAGAAGGCTATCTACCCCTGTTCCCTGTTCTTTTGTTTCAAGCTTTCATGGATTCAGTTTAGGGTCAAGGACCAAAATACAGAAAGTAAAGGAAAAAGAAAGAGAAAAAAGAACGTGGACTAAGACCAAAAAGAAAAAAGAAAAAAGAAAAAGAAAGGAAACGACAAACAGCAATTGTGTTATTTTCTGTTGTTATTGTGGTGGTTGTTTTTAAATCGATGGGCTGCGTGTTTCTTTTGCTGGATCAGAATCTGGCTTCTCATCTTAAAAGTACATTTGGCCAGAGATGTAAGATTGTAGGTTGATTCTCCAGACAGTCTTTAGTGCAGTGTTTATCAACCTTACCAATTCTAAGATGTGTGGACTTCAACTCCCAGAATTCCACAGAAAGCTTTTATTGGAGTATTTCTCAATTTTAGCAACTCTAAGATGCGTGGACTTCAATTCCCAGAATTCTCCAGCCAGCCTTGCTGGTTGGGGAATTCTGTGAGTTGAAGTCCACACATCTTAAAGTTGCCACACTTGAAAAATAGTACCCAACAACAATAAAATGAATTCCTAGAATTCCACCTTGCTCATTTCTTAATCTGCCTACACCAGGGGTAGGCAACTGTGGCCCTTTTATGACTGGTGGACTTCAACTCCCAGAATTCCTGAGCCAGCGTGGCTCAGCTTGGAAACTCTCCCTTTCTCCTCAGCATGGCTGGCTCAGGAATTCTGGGAGTTGAAGTCCACCAGTCATGAGGGAGCCACAGTTCCCCCATGCTGGCTCAGGAATTCTGGGAGTTGAAGTCCACCAGTCATAAAAGAGCCCAGGTTGCCTACCTCTGGCCTAGGCCTAGGCCACCTTATGACTCGTGGACTTCAACTCCCAGAATTCCTGAGCCAGCATGGCTCAGCTTGGAAATCTCTCCCTTTCCCCTCAGCATGACTGGCTCAGGAATTCTGGGAGTTGAAGTCCACCAGTCATAAAAGAGCCAAGGCTGCCTACCCCTGGCCTAGGCCTAGGCCGCTTTATGACTCGTGGACTTCAACTCCCAGAATTCCTGAGCCCGCATGGGGGAACTATGGCCCCCTCATAACTTGTGGACTTCAACTTCCAGAATTCCTGAGCCAGCATGGTTCAGCTTGGAAACCTCTCCCTTTCCCCTCAGCATGGCTGGCTCAGGAATTCTGGGAGTTGAAGTCCACCAGTCATGAGGGAGCCACAGTTCCCCCATGCTGGCTCAGGAATTCTGGGAGTTGAAGTCCACCAGTCATGAGGGAGCCACAGTTCCCCCATGCTGGCTCAGGAATTCTGGGAGTTGAAGTCCACCAGTCATAAAAGAGCCAAGGTCGCCTCCCCCTGGCCTACACTGAATATCACTCTTGAAAAGCCCAGCTAAGCTTTTACTGTATTTGTCTGATGTTGCCCTAAACAAAATGAAAGCACATTTATTTTCTGTTTCTTTCCCACGCTTCCTTCCTTCGGCAGACTGTGCAAATTTTTCACCCTCCCTAACGGCTCTTTCATGCCTTCCCCAAGGCCAGCTCTAAATTCTTGCCCAGCTACTTTTTCTAAGACCAAAATAAGGGGAAACCTGGCTAAATTCCCCCAAATTCTAAATATCTATAATCAAGAAATGTACTTTTTTTTGGGGGGGGGGATAATCTGCTTATTTGCAATCAGCCACAAAATGGAAATAAGAGAAATAGAAATAAGAGAAATAGAGGGTTTTTTGAGGGTTCTTTTAACAATATGCAACGGCTGCTTTTAGAAAATGCATTGAAAACTCAGGAAAAGGAGGGTTCTTTTTCTGTTTAAAAGTGAATGCATTTTCAGGTTCTATGTGTGTGTGTGTGGGGGGGATACGTAAGACCCCAGTAGGAAGTTAAACCAGCCTTTTTCAGGTTTCGTTCTTATATAAATTTGTCCACTTGAGGGCATGATAAGAAAAAAGATCTTGCTGGAGAATTAAAAACAAGGGTTGTGTGAATTATTGCTCAGAAAATCTAGTGAGATGGAAATTATTTCCTCCATTTTTGAAGTCAAGGTCTTAACATTGAAGAATTATTCTATTCTATTCTATTCTATTTTATTCTATTCTATTCTATTCTATTCTATTCTATTCTATTCTATTCTATTCTATTCTATAATCTGCTCTATTCTATTCTATCGTTATTCTATTCTATTCTATTTTATTCTATTCTATTCTATCATTATTCTATTCTATCCCATCCCATCCTATCCATTTTCTATTCCTATTCCTATTCTATTTCTATTTTCTTGCAGACGTTTCATCACCCAACTAGGTAACATCATCAGGGCTAGAAGGGAATGGGGGAAAGAGGAGGAGGCGGAGGAGGAGAGGAAGAGGAGGAGGACAGAAAAAGGACTGTGGGTTCCTTGGTGCCCTCTGAACTTAATTTTTTTTTCTTGCAGACGTTTCATGACCCAACTAGGTAACACCATCAGTGCTAGAAAGAGGAGGAGGAGAAGGAGGAGTACTGGGGATCCTTGGTGCTCTCTGAGCTTAGTTTTTTTCTTGCAGACGTTTCATGACCCAACTAGGTAACACCATCAGTGCTAGAAAGAGGAGGAGGAGAAGGAGGAGTACTGGGGATCCTTGGTGCTCTCTGAGCTTAGTTTTTTTCTTGCAGACGTTTCATGACCCAACTAGGTAACACCATCAGTGCTAGAAAGAGGAGGAGGAGAAGGAGGAGTACTGGGGATCCTTGGTGCTCTCTGAGCTTAGTTTTTTTCTTGCAGACGTTTCATGACCCAACTAGGTAACACCATCAGTGCTAGAAGGGAATGGGGGAGGAGCAGGAGCAGGAGGAGGAGGAGTGCTAGAAGGGTTTGCTCTCTGTTGATACACAAGTGCTTGCAGCACTGGTAGCTGTTCCAGTCTTGATTAGACAGCTGTTTACTGTTGAATTCTTTCCCTCAGTTGGGAACAGCAGCCTCCAACATCTGCCCGGGATGCCTGTTGCCTCTCCTCCAATCAGAACGTCTGTGTGTGCCGTGAGCCACAGCAGAGAGCAACTGGGGGGGGGGGGGCAGAAGTTGCCCCAACAGCTTCCAAGGCCGAGGCCGTTCCTGGACCTGTGATTATACAAGAATGTCTACAGGCGTCATCCAGCCACCATTGTGCCAAAGTAACACTAATGCGTCCAGACTTTCTCTCACTTCAAGGATGGCTGGTTGATGCTCTGAAGCTACGTCTCCACGCCAGGTTACTCTCAGACTCGAGAGGAGTAAAATTCCCGGGGAACAGAGAGGGTCGGTAGCTACTCTTCCTTTGCAAAGAGTATTTTAAGCTTCGAATCAGGGGGGTTGAACTCACTGCTGGAGGGAGTGGACCCCTGAGAAAACCCTGGCGCTCGAAATGGCAGCGCCTTTCCCAAGCGCATAAATGACTTGGTTGTCAAAAGACCACAGATCTAATCTAACCTGGGCAGGTTTGTGGACTTCAACTCCCAGAATCCCCCACCCAGCAGGTGGAGAACAGAGGAGAGGTTGAGTAAACGTTTGGCCAGAACGTGGAGTCACGAGGAGTCAGATGCAACTTAGCAGCTGAAGAAGGAGGAAGAGGAAGAGGAGGAGGAGGAGGAAGAAGAAGGAGGAGGAGGGGGAGGAGGAGGAGGGGGAAGAAGAAGGAGGAGGAAGAAGGAAGAGGAGGAGGAGGAGGAAGAAGGAGGAGGAGGAAGAGGAGGGGGAAAAAGGAGGAGGAAGAGGAGGAGGAAGAAGAAGGAGAAGGAAGAGGAGGGGGAAGAAGGAGGAGGAGGAGGGGGAAGAGGAGGAGGAAGAGGAAGAAGGAGGCGGAGGAGGAGGAGGGGGAAGAAGAAGGAGGAGGAGGGAGAGGAGGAGGAGGAGGAAGAAGGAGGAGGAGGAAGAGGAGGGGGAAAAAGGAGGAGGAGGAGGAAGAGGAGGAGGAGGAGGAAGAAGAAGGAGAAGGAAGAGGAGGGGGAAGAAGGAGGAGGAGGAGGGGGAAGAGGAGGAGGAAGAGGAAGAAGGAGGCGGAGGAGGAGGAGGGGGAAGAAGAAGGAGGAGGAGGAAGAGGAGGAGGAGGAAGAAGAAGGAGGAGGAGGAAGAGGAGGGGGAAAAAGGAGGAGGAGGAGGAAGAGGAGGAGGAGGAGGAAGAAGAAGGAGAAGGAAGAGGAGGGGGAAGAAGGAGGAGGAGGAGGGGGAAGAAGAGGAGGAAGAGGAAGAAGGAGGAGGAGGAGGAGGGGGAAGAAGAAGGAGGAGGGGGAAGAAGAAGGAGGAGGAAGAAGGAGGAGGAGGAAGAGGAGGAGGAGGGGGAGGAGAAGAAGAAGAAGAAGAAGAAGAAGAAGGGATGAGATCAAACAAGAAGTCCCCATTGCTAGTCCTGCCTGGGAACAGGCTGTACAGATAGTCCTCGACTTACGACAGTTCGTTTAGTGGCCGTCTGAAGTTACAGCACTGAAAAAAGTGCCTGAGGGCCGTTTTTCACACTTAGGACCTTTTCAGCATCCCCCATCCCCCAGATCAAAATTCAGACCCTGGGCAACCGACTCATATTTATGACGGTCGCAATATCCCAGGGGTCAACGTGATCCCCTTTTGCGACCCTCTGACAAGCAAAGCCAAGGGGGGGAGCCGGATTCACTTAACGACCGGGTCACTAAAGACCTGCCGTGATTCGCTTAACAACAGTGGCGAGAAAGGTCGTAAAATGGGGCAAAACGTCTCGTTTAGCAGCGGAAATTTGGGGCTCCGCTGCAGTCATAAAACGAGGACCGCCTGTTAAGATTAGAACTGGGACTCGGGGCGCACTTTGAAGGGAGGTCCCAGCTGAAGATCCTTCGGCGGGGAGCCCCGGGTGGTCCCGTTGTCTCTGGCCCAGAGGGTGGTCCAGCACCCAGGAAGAGGGGTCTCCTTCTGGGGCCCTTTGGGACAGGTGGGGGGACGAGAGGCCTCCAGCCCCACACCTGGCCAGCTCCCAGAACCGGTGACTTACCCCCATGGCAGCGAAGACGATGGCAAAGTTATCCTCGTGGTAATCCATGGCGTCTTTCGATTTCTTCACCAGGCCGGCCTGCCTGCAGATCTGAGCTGCGATCTGGGATGAAGAGGGAAGAAGGAGGGTGAGAAGCTGTGGACGATGGGAAGGGCAGGCGCCTGGATCGCCAATGGAGGAAAACTGAGGAGGGGGCTTGTGAGGGCCGTACCTCGTTGTGGGGGAGCCCAGCAGCCGAGAAGATGGGGATCTTTTGTCCTCTGGCGATGCTGTTCATGACGTCAATGGGGGAGAGTCCCGTCTGGATCATCTCCTCGGGGTAAATGCGTCCCTGAGGATTGATGGGCTGCCCTGGAGAAGGAAGGAAGGAAGGAAGGAAGGAAGGAAGGAAGGAAGGAAGGAAGGGGATGGAGGGAGGGGATGGAAATGAGAGGAAGGAAGGAAGGAGGGAGGTAGGGAAGAAAGAGATGAAAATGAGAGGAAGGAAGGAAGGAAGAGAAAGAAAAAAAGAAAGAAAGAAAGAAAGAGAAAGAAAGAAAGAAAGGAAGGAAGGAAGGAAGGAAGGAAGGAAGGAAGGAAGGAAGGAGAGAGGGAGGGAGAGGAGATGGAAATGAGAGGAAGGAAGGAAGGAAAGAAAGGAGAGGGAGGGAGGGAGGGAGGAAGGAAGGAAGGAAGGGGAGGGAGGGAGGGGATGGAAATGAGAGGAAGGAAGGAAGGAGGGAGGTAGGGAAGAAGGAGATGAAAATGAGAGGAAGGAAGGAAGAGAAAGAAAGAAAGAAAAGAAAGAAAGAAAGAAAGAGGAAGGAAGTAAGGAAGGAGAGGGAGGGAGAGGAAGGAAGGAAGGAAAGAAAGAAAGGAGAGGGAGGGAGGAAGGAAGGATGGAAGGAAGGAAGGATGGATGGATGGAAGGAAGGAAGGAAAGAAGGGAGGGAGAGAGGGAGGAGGGAAGGAAGGAATTATCCCAGTGTAAATAAATCAGCTTCTGAAAGACTAAAAACACAATTTAGTTTTCCAAAGGGATGTTGCTTGGCCCACTCCTGACCCCACCATTGGGTTCCTTACTTCTGAAAAGCTTTTGCCAAATCAAAAGAGGAAAGACACGGATTTCCATAAAATCAAGACCAACTAGTAGTTCTTTTCAGCTCACGCTCCCTCGTTCCACCTTTGAGTTGCCATTGGTGGGCAAGCAAAGGCGTCCCAGCTGTGGGTTTCACCTCCGCTCAGTTTAATGTCCCCCCACTCAGCTGTTGGGCTTCTTCCCCATGATGCACTGGCTCCAGCGTGCCCTGTGCCCCCTTGCCACCCTACCCAACCCAACCACAGGGCCTCACCGTTAATGTCCAGAAAGTCCTCCGCCATCACCACGGGGCCTTTGTCGATGGGCTTGGCCGAACCGTTGAAGACGCGGCCTGCAAAGAGAAGCAACCGTGAAGAGGAAGGCCCAGAGACTGGGGGGGGGAGGATGTTGGGTGGGGGGGCCCAAGAGAGGAAGGGTCCACCGTGAACAGTGCTGGGAAAACCTGAACAGGTGGCCAGTATCTTCCTAACTAAACTCAGCTAAAGGAATGTCCTGCAAGACACCATCGGGTGCTTCAAGATCTTTGGTTGCATGAACAGAAGGATGGAACCCAGATCAGGTGAAGAGTTAGTACTGCTTTGTAAAGCCTTGGTAAAACCACACTTGGACTGTTGTGTCCAGTTTTGGTCACCATCATGTAAAAAAGATGTTGATAGTCTAGAAAGAGTGCAGAGAAGAACAACAAAGATGATCAGGGGACTGGAGGCTGAAACATACAAGGAACGGTTGATGGAATTGGGGATGTCCAGTCTAATGAAGAGAAGGACGAGGGGGGACAGGATAGCAGTCTTCCAATATCTCAGGGGCTGCCCCAAAGAAGAGGGAGTCAAGTTCTTCTCCAAAGCCCCCGAAGGCAGGACAAGAAGCAAGGGATGGAAGCTCATCAAGGAGAGAAGCAACCTGGAATGAAAGAGGATTTTCCTGACAGTGAGAACAATTAATCAGTGGAACGGAAGTTGCCTCTAGAAGTTGTGGGTGGAGGTTTTTAAGAAGAGATGGGACAGCCATTTGTCTGAAAGGGCACAGGTCTCCTGCTTCAGCAGGGGGTTGGACTAGATGACCTCCGAGGTCCCTTCCAACTCTTTTGTTCTGTAATTCGGCCTCCAACGGGACACCCAGAGCACAGCTGAATCCAAGGAAGGTCACGCCAGAAGATCCCCCATGGGGGGGGGGAGGCTTCCTGTGCAGACCCCTGAATGACCTGGCCCAGCAGAGCAGAGCCATGGAGAAGAGCCTCTATCCCAGTGGTTCTCAACCTGTGGGTCAGGACCCCCTTTGGGGTCAAACGACCATTTCACGGGGGTCACCAAACAACGCAGTCCGTCATTTTTTCCCCCTTTTCCTTAGCTGTGCTACTCCTTTTTATTCTATTGGCTTTTGAAAGCCAATAGAATAGACTCTCTTGAGTAGAGTCTCATTCTATTGGCTTTCCAAAGCCAATAGGAATTGTCCAGGCTGTCTCTGCCCTGCTGAGCCCGCCAAAAGTCCCATTCTGCAAACGGGGCTGCACCAGTTGAGTAGTCCTCGACTTACGACCAGTTGAGTAGTCCTCGACTTATGACCGGTTGGGGGTTGCGGCATTAAAAAGGTTGAGAACCACTGCTCTAGACAGCAGACTTCACCCCTCTGCCAAAGGGGAAAAGAGGACATCTCTCCAGCCCTTCCGCCAATGGCGCGCCTTCTGTCACCCCACATCAGGAGAAAAAAAAGAGCAAGACTGGGAGATGTTGGCTCACATCACAGTCAAAATAAGGCGGGGGGAACTCAGCTTCCCACCCCCGTCCTCAGGTTCCCCCAGCCCTTGACTTGGAGATCCCTAGAAGGCAACGGCAGGTAGCTCCCCCTCCTTCCCCCTAAATAACCCACCATGAATGTCTGAGGAACCGAGGCTGCTATTCAAGAGCTACTTCTTTTCCACGGGGAGAGGGGTTTCCCCAAGATCCTGAGCGCTCTGTGTCCAGACTCAGTGGGGAAGAGCAGCTTGGGAGGTCTGCTCCCTTCCTTGCTCCAAAAGCAGAGGGATAAAATAGAATGGAATGGAATAGAATAGAATAGAATAGAATAGAGTAGAGTAGAGTAGAGTAGAGTAGAGTAGAATAGAACAGAACAGAACAGAACAGAACAGAACAGAATAGAATAGATATTGGAATAAAGAATAGAATAGAATAGAAATAAGGAAATAGAATAGGATAGGATAGGATAGAATAGAATAGAATAGAATAGAATAGAATAGAATAGAATAGAATAGAATAGAATAGAATAGATATTGGAATAAAGAATAGAATAGAATAGAATAGAATAGGATAGGATAGGATAGGATAGGATAGGATAGGATAGGATAGGATAGGATAGGATAGGATAGGATAGGATAGGGTAAGGGATAGAATGGAATGGAATGGAATAGAATAGAATAGAATAGAATAGAATAGAATAGAATAGAATAGAATAGAATAGAATAGAATAGAATAGAATAGAATAGATATTGGAAAATAGAATAGAATAGAATAGGATAGGATAGGATAGGATAGGATAGGATAGGGTAAGGGATAGAATGGAATGGAATGGAATAGAATAGAATAGAATAGAATAGAATAGAATAGAATAGAATAGAATAGAATAGAATAGAATATGGAATAGAATAGAATAGAATAGAATAGAATAGAATAGAATAGAATAGAATAGAATAGAATATGGAATAGAATAGAATAGAACAGAACAGAACAGAACAGAACAGAACAGAACAGAATAGAATAGAATAGAACAGAACAGAATATGGAATGGAATAGAATGGAATAGAATAGAATAGAATAGAATAGAATAGAATAGAATAGAATAGAATAGAATAGAATAGAATAGAATAGAATAGAATAGAATAGAATAGAATAGAATAGAATTTCCAGATTGAATCTTTCCTGGATCAGTTTCCATCCATTATTCCTTGTTCAGCCTTCAGGGGTTTTGGAGAACAGCTTGACCCCCTCTTCTTTGGGGCAGCCCCTGAGATATTGGAACCATGCTATCCTGTCCCCCCCCCAGTCCTTCTTTTTATTGAACTACTAGACCTACCTAATTCCTGCAACCATTCCTTATATGTTTTAGCCTCCAGTCCTTTAGCCATCTTAGTTGCTCCTCTCTACACTTTCTCTACATCCTTTTTATAGTCTGGTGACCAAAAGGGGTTGCAGAAGACCTCCAAGGTCCCTCCCAACTCTTGTTCTTCTGTTCAGCCTCTCTGGGGGCTTTCTTCTCTCCTGGACACCTGGGCACTTTCCTATCACCGGAGCAAACCTTTGATCCTCGCGGTTCACGGCTGCCCCTCCGCGGCCTCCCCAAAGACGTCCCACCTACCCAGCATGTCCTCGGACACCGGCGTGCGGAGGATGTCCCCAGTGAACTGGCAAGTCGTCTTGTGGGCATCGATGCCAGAGGTCCCTTCAAACACCTGCAGAGAAAAGGCCACAGGCCAAGGAGCAAAAGACCGGCCATTAAGGAGGATTAGCGGCGAAAAGCTTTCAGCCTCTTCCTGGGTCAGGACTGCCCCCTCCCTCCCTCCCTCTCTGCCCATGCCTCTCATCCAGGACCCCCCCTTTAAAAAAAAAGTTTTTATTTTTCCATTTATTCAACATACAGGATACGATTTTCAAGGTAAAATAAATAAATAAAATAAATTCCTAACCATTGGTACCGCTTGCCCATTCCCCCCAGGCTGCGTCCACCCTCTCTAATACCTTCCCTACTTCCCTCCTCTTTCTCTCCTCCCCTCCTACTCTCTTCCCCTCCCCTACTCCTCTAACCATCCTACTTCCTCCCTACACCTTCCTCCCCTTCCCATCCCTCTCACACACATGAACGCAGCATAGGGGAAACGCCCAAGCAGCACCTCTATCATAAACAACTACATCTATATTATCTTTACCCACCCACCCACTCACCCACCCACCCACCCTCAACCTTCCCCCCCTCACTTCCCAGAGCAGGGCCGAGGTGGCGCAGCAGTTAGGGTGCCGTACTGCTGGCCACTTTAGCTGACTGTGTTCAGCAGGTCAGCGGTTCAAATCTCACCGGCTCAAGGTTGACTCAGCCTTCCATCCTTCCGGGGTAGGTAAAACGAGGACCCAGATTGTTGGGGGCAATGTAAATATATATATATATATACATTGCTTACTGGTGTACACCGCTTAGAGAGTGCTCACACTTAAAGCGGTATATAAGTCTCATAAATAAATAAATAAATAAATAAATAAATAAATAAATAAATAAATAAATAAATATTAGTAACAAAATTAATAAAAAAAAGAAAAAGAAAAAAAATCATACTTAGCCCTCAACTCCCATTAAAATACATCATCATGAACAAATCTCTTCTACAACATTTGCTATAAAACTTACTTTAACATCATAATTTTATAAACCAATCCATTATTCATAAAATAAATGATACTTTGCAGTCCCGTACTTTTTCTGAATATAATCTATCCATCTTCTCCATACAATAATATATCTTTCTTGTGTAGCCTGCTTTAAATAAGCAGAAATTTTTGCCATTTCCAGGACCCCCGTGACCCCCGTGGGATTCCCGGGTCTGCAGGCTTCCATCTGCGCGACCCCTTGCAAGGCAATCTTCACACCTCTGCGGGAACTGGGTGGATGGATGGAGAGGCTCATCTCCTGCCCCGTATCCAGGACAGATCTGGCCACCTCCAAGCCTCTTCTGTCCACAGGGGTGGGGGTGGGAGACCCCAAAGGTCTCCACGATGGAGGAGTGAAGATTAGCAGATGGCCTGCTGAGGGAGCAGGCAGGTCAAGCCTGCAGCTGTCCGGATTCCAGGACACGGCTGAGCAGAGTGGAGCGAAGAGGGCAATTCTCGTGATCCCGGGCGGACCTGCAGAGGGGCTTAGAAAGGTCAGCGGTTGGTTAAAGATTAATTCCCAAGCTCTGGGGGGGGGGGCTTTTCTACTCCCAACACCCCTTCTCAAATAGATTGGCTTGCTTGGTTTTCTTCCATTCTCCAAAGCAGGAGAAGAAGCAACGGATGGAAACCAATCCAGGAGAGAAGCCACCTGGAACTTCCTAACAGTGAGGACAATTAACCAGTGGAACGGCTCGCCACCAGAAGTTGTGGGTGCTCCAACACTGCAGGTTTTTAAGAAGAGCTTAGACAGCCCTCTGTCTGAAATGCTATACGGCAGTGGTTCTCAACCTTTTTAATGCCGCGACCCCCAACCGGTCGTAAGTCGAGGACTACTCAACCGGTCGTAAGTCGAGGACTACTCCACTGGTGCACCACCGTTTGCAGAATGGGACTTTTGGCAGGCTCAGCAGGGCAGAGACAGCCTGGACAATTCCTGTTGGCTTTTGAAAGCCAATAGAATTAGACTCTATTCAAGAGAGTCTATTCTATTGGCTTTCAAAAGCCAATAGAATAAAAGGGAGGAGCACAGCTAAGGAAAAGGGGGGGGAAAATGGCGGACTGCGTTGTTTGGCGACCCCCGTGAAATGGTCGTTCGACCCCAAATGGGGTCCCGACCCACAGGTTGAGAACCGCTGCTATAGGGTCTCCTGCCTGAGCAGGGGGTTGGACTAGATGACCTCCAAGGTCCCGCCCAGCTCTGTTATTCTGCTATTTTGTCTAGCCTGGAATGAGTTAAAATTAGGGTTGGGGGTGACCTGATAGCAGTGGTCCAATATTTGAGGGGTTGCCATAAAGAAGAGGGGGGGGGTTCCACCTATTCTCCAAAGCACCCGAAGGCAGGACAAGAAGCAACGGATGGAAATCAATCCAGGAGAGAAGCAACCTGGAATTAAGGAGAAACTTCCTAAGAGTGAGGACAATGAACCAGTGGAACGACCTGCCTCCAGAAGTTGTGGGTGCTCCATCACTGGAGGTTTTCAAGAAGAGATTGGACAATCATTTG
The DNA here is from genome assembly GCA_039797435.1 of Crotalus adamanteus. Classification (NCBI taxonomy): domain Eukaryota; kingdom Metazoa; phylum Chordata; class Lepidosauria; order Squamata; family Viperidae; genus Crotalus; species Crotalus adamanteus. The sequence goes on from CM077924.1 coordinate 1,555,591, forward strand.
TCTGGAATGGTAGAGGGTCTCCTGCCTGAGCAGACTAGAAGATCTCCGGGGTCTCTTCCAGCTGTTTTATTCTCGCCCAGAAATTTGGAAAAGATTGAAATGTGGCAAACATCCATGTCATCTCAAGACAGCAGTGAAGACTTTGGTTTTTCTGCATCGCTGTTATTGTCTTCCACGGGTCTTCTGGAGGGCTGCAGACCGGATTTGGTTGCCTTTGTTTCTGCTCCAGCCCAGGCCTGGATGACGTTCAGCCGGCCCCAAGTGCAAATGGACAGTTGCTTGAAATCTCTTCCTGCTGCAATGCCTGGCCACGTTTGCACATCTTCTGGCTTCAGGCCAGGAGGGAAGGGAGTCACATGTGCCAGCGAAGTGGTGTCGTTGCTAGGACGGGCCAGTCTCGCTGAGACCACAGGTGCCACATCAGATGCACAAGCTAATGTATCATAACAGTAACAGCTCACATTCACACCATCAGATCACATCTGCCTATCCCTGGTTTCACTACCCAGCTAGCTAGCATGATCAGTGCTAGAAGGGCGGGCGGTTTGTGGAGAGGAGGAGGAGGAGGAGGAGGAGGAGGAGGAGGAGGAGGAGGAGAACTGTGGGGTCCTGGGTGCTCTCTGAGCTTGGTGGTTTTTTTGCAGACGTTTCATGACCCAACTAGGTAACAGCATCAGTGCTAGAAAGGAGTGTGAGAGGAGGAGGAGGAAGAGGAGGAGGAGGAGGAGGAAGAGGAGGAGGAGGACTGTGGGGTCCTTGGTGCCCTCTGAGGTTGGGTGTTATTTTGCAGATGTTTCATTACCCAGCTAGCTAACATCATCAGTGCTAGAAGGGTGGCTGGTTTGTGGAGAGGAGGAGGAGGAGGAGGAGGAGGAGGAGGAAGACTGTAGGATCCTTGGTGCTGTCTGAGCTTGGTTTTTGTCTTGCAGATGTTTCATTACCCAGCTAGCTAACATCATCAGTGTTAGAAGGGAGTAAAATTTGCTCTCTGTTTAGTTACAAGTGGCTGGTCCTGTCAGTGTTCTTGCTATTCTTCTAGATCAGTGGTTCTCAACCTTTTCAATGCCGCGACCCCCCACCAGTCGTAAGTCGAGGACTACTCAACCGGTCGTAAGTCGAGGACTACTCAACTGGGGCAGCCCCGTTTGCAGAATGGGACTTTTGGTGGGCTCAGCAGGGCAGAGACAGCCTGGACAATTCCTATTGGCTTTGGAAAGCCAATAGAATTAGACTCTATTCAAGAGAGTCTATTCTATTGGCTTTCAAAAGCCAATAGAATAAAAGGGAGTAGCACAGCTAAGGAAAAGGGGGAAAAAATGACGGACTGCGTTGTTTGGCGACTCCCGTGAAATGGTCATTCGACCCCAAATGGGGTCCCGACCCACAGGTTGAGAACCACTGCTCTAGATCTAAACATCCGGCTGAGTGTGTGACCCCCCCATAGTAGTAATAATAATGGAGAAAATCACAAAATCAAAAACCTGCAAATAGAAGTAGAAGGACTGTGGGGAAAACGCCCTAAAGATAGCCCCCTACAGTCATAGGCGCCTTGGGTGCAATCCCAAAACATCTGGAGCAGCGCTAGAACACCATCGGCACTGACACAATCCCCGTCGGTCAATTGCAACAGGCAGCTTTGCTTGGAACAGCTGACATCCTGTGAGGAGAGCTTTAAGATTAGTAAGCGACAACATCTGCCTATCTCAGATCTTTGGGAAGGATTCCCGAGGTGGACAAAAACGCCAGATCCAGTCTCAACATCTGGCTGACTGTGCCACTAACCGTAACGGTTTCCATGCTGCCTGACTGCTAGTGTCCCTTGGAAATTAGTGATTTTCACAGCAAACTGCATGAATATTTAAGAGATGCCTTTATGTTCTCCATATAGCTCCCCGCTGCTTCCAGATCTCTGCAGAACTCAGCATACTAACAAACATCATGGAATTGAGAGAGAGAGAGAGAGAAAAAATATCTAGGTGGCCCCAGGAACATAGGGACTTTGTTGTTGTTGTTAGTTGCAAAGTCGTGTCCGACCCATCGCGACCCCCATGGACAACGTTCCTCCAGGCCTTCCTGTCCTCCACCATCTTCTGGAGTCCATTGAAGCTCACACCTCCTGCTTCAGGGACTCCATCCAGCCACCTTGTTCTCTGTCGTCCCCTTCTTCTCTTGCCCTCCATCTTTCCCAGCATTAGGTCCTTCTCCAGGGAGTCCTTCCTTCTCATTAGGTGGCCAAAGTCCTTGAGTTTCAACTTCAGGATCTGGCCTTCTAAGGAGCAGTCGGGGTTGATCTCTTCTAGGACTGACCGGTTGGATCGCCTTGCAGTCCAGGGGACTCGCAGGAGTCTTCTCCAGCACCATAGTTCAAAGGCCTCCATTCTTTGGCGCTCAGCCTTTCTTAGGGTCCAACTTTCACAGCCATACATTGCAACTGGGAAAACCAGAGCCTTGACTATACGCACTTTTGTTGGCAGGGTGACGTCTCTGCTTTTTAGTACGCTAAACCCAGTTACCCAAAGCTGCCTTTCCATTTGGGTGCTCAGGGTCAAACGTGAATGCAGGGTGTCTGCAACAGAGGGTCCAAAACACCAAGAGGGCCGTTGCAACATCCTGATCCCAGTTCCCCCCATTTTGGACGTGTTTTGGGGGCTCCTTCACTTTGGACCAGACCTCGCTTGAGTGGGAAGTACAGAACAGAACCCAGAACCCGCTCTGCAAAATTCCTCTTTTGTATGATCGAGCTGGCCAGCCCTTTGATGCCTTCGCCAAAACTATTGGCTCGCTTTCCACTAGCAGGCCACGTGTCAGCTTGAGCCTAAGCTGTGTATCTTTGTCTAAGCTGCAATCCTGGTTTATATTTAGAGCAACGGAGCCAGCAGCCCTGTGGGCTGAATCCCCCTGGCTCAATCTGGCTGGCGCTCAGGACGTGAAAGATGAACTGCTCTTCTTGGAACAGGCATCCTTCGTCAACCCAATGCCCTCTCCGTGTCCTGGGCAGCTCTTCCTAGCCCCCTCAGCCCACGTGGCCACCGGACGTCCCCTACACGGCTGGGGAATGAGGGACAGGAGGCCAGAACCGGGTTTTCTGGGCATGTCACGACTTCTGGAGACACAGCAGAAGATCTTCCTCGATGGGTGGAGTTGAGGAAACTTCTGCTGCAGCTGGCTTCTGCGATTGGGTAGAATAACAGAGCTGGAAGGGAGCTTGGAGGTCTTCTAGTCCAACCCCTTGCTCCAAAGGCAGATCTTATACCATGTCACACAAGTGGCTGTCCAGTCTCTTCTTAAAAGCCTCCAGTGCTGAGCAGCTACAACTTCTAGAGCAGTGTTTCTCAACCTTGACCATTTTAAGGCATGTGGACTTCAACTCCCAGAATTCCACAGCCAGCATTGCTGGCTGTGGAATTCTGGGAGTTGAAGTCCACATGCCTTAAAATGGTCAAGGTTGAGAAACACTGTATCTAGAGGCAGGCTGTTCCACTGGTTAACTGTCCTCCCTGTTAGGAAGTTTCTCCTTAGTTCCAGGTTGCATCGCTCCTTGATCGGTTTCCATCCGTTGCTTCTTGTCCTGCCTTCTTCAGGGGCTTTGGAGAATAGCTTGACCCCCCCTTCTTCCTCATGAAAATCCCTGAGATATTGGACTCCTGCTTCTTGTTTATCTTCTCCAGAACCTTCAGGAAGTTTTTATAAGTCCAGGGAAGACTCTGGAAGATGCCTTACTGGTTCCCAGGAAAGCCCAAATCAGATTCAAAATGGGGAGACAGCAACAGACAGTAAGTGCCACCTATGCAAAGAAGCTGAAGAAACAGTAGACCACCTGGTAAGCTGCTGCAAGAAGATCGCACAGACTGACTACAAGCAGCGGCATGACAAAGTAGCAACAATGGTGCATTGGAAGATCTGCAAGAAATATCATTTGCCTGTAAGCAAAAACTGGTGGGATCATAAAATAGAGAAAGTCATAGAAAATGATAAAATTAAACTGCTCCGGGACTTCAGAATTCAAACAGAGAAGCACCTGCAACATAACACCCCAGACTTAACAATTGTCGGTAAGAAAGACAAAAAAGTCTGGATAGTGGACGTGGCAGTGCCTGGAGACAGCAGAATAGACGAGAAAGAACTGGAGAAGATAACAAAATACAAAGACCTACAAATAGAAATAGAAAGACTGTGGCAAAAGCAAGCAAGGGTGATACCAATAGTCATAGGCGCCTTGGGTGCAATCCCAAAACAACTGGAGCACCACTTGAACACCATCGGCATTGACAAATTTGCCATTAGTCAATTGCAAAAAGTGGCCTTGCTAGGAACTGCTTCCATCCTGCAACGAGATCTGTAAAACCATCAAACATCCACATCTGCCTATCCCAGGTCCTCGGTAAGGACTCGATAGGTAGACAAAATGCCAAATACAGTCTGAACATCTGGCTCACTGTGTGATGATCCATAATAATAAAGTTGGAAGGGACCTTGGAAGTCATCTAGTCCAACCCCCTGCTCAGGCAACCGTGGCCGTATGGTGAGGGCTGCCTGTAGTCACAAGGGCATCTCTTGTGCACGTGTCTCAAGGTTGGCATCCAGGGCCCGCTCTGGGGCCCTGCAGTGACTGAGTCTAGATTTTTATTATTGATTGGATTGACACCAAGACCTCCTTCGGCTCTCTGGAGCGTCCCGGGTGTCCTTTCCACTCACCTGGACAATGGCTTTGGAGCCGGCCACCTCCAGCACCTGCCCGCTCCGATGAGTGCCATTTGGGAGGGTGAAGTTGACGATCTCTGCATACTGGGCGAACTGTGAGAGAGACACAAAAGGCAACTGAACCCTCACAACTCTCAGCTTCTCAACCTCTGGCGAAGTTTGGGGAAGGGTACATGAATGCACACCTGCCTGCCTATCTAATCTCTCTCTCTCTCTCTCTCTCTCTCTCTCACTCTCTCTCTCTCATCTATCTCTATCTATCTATCTATCTATCTATCTATCTATCTATCTATCTATCTATCTATCACTCTATCTATCTATCATCTCCCCTCTGTCTATCATCTATTGACCGACCTATCTCTTACAGTATCTTATCTGTCTATTTATCTATTCTCTCTCTCTCTCATCTATCTCTATCTATCTATCTATCTATCTATCTATCTATCTATCTATCTATCTATCTATCTAGCTATCTAGCTATCTAGCTATCTAGCTATATCTAAGTATCTCTCTCTCTCTCTCATCTCTCTCTCTCTCTCAATCATCTATCTCTATCTATATCTATCTATCTATCTATCTATCTATCTATCTATCTATCTATCTATCTATCTATCTCTATATATCTCTATCATCTATCATTTCCCCTCTGTCTGTCTATCATCTATTGATGGACCTATCTCTTACAGTATCTTATCTGTCTATTTATCTATTCTCTCTCTCTCTCATCTATCTATCTATCTCTATCTATCTATCATCTACTATCATCTATATATATATATCATCTATCTATCTGTCTATCTATCTATCTATCTATCTGTCTGTCTGTCTGTCTGTCTGTCTGTCTGTCTATCTATATCTATCTATTTATCTATCTATCATCTCCCCTGTCTGTCTAGCAATGCATCTATCATCTATTGACTGACCTATCTCTATCTACAGTATCTTCTCTGTCTATTTATCTATTCTCCCTCCCTCCCTCCCCCCCCCCTCTCTCTCCATAAGCTAAAAGGCCGTCTCAGGGGGAGCAACGGCGAGACTGTCCTCCCTACAGTTTACTCAGAAATCAGTTTTTCTTTTCAGTGAACTGGAAACAAAAATTCAGAGGCGCACCCTTTCCACAGCCTCACCGATTAACCAGCCGGTGGATTCATCTATTGATGCTTACAGCTCAGTTTTTGGCACTGAATCTTTCCGGGGGGGGGAAGGAGGGGGGGCAAATCACAAACCTCAGGTTAAGTTTTGGATTCTCTAGAAAACCTTTTGAGCTCCAGATTTCCAACTGGGGGTTTCCCAAGTGCCTGTCCTGGACTCCATCCCAACTTGCATTGCTTTCTCCCTGCTCTGCTCCGGAAGAGCCTTGAAAAATGAGCCAGAAACAGACCATCATCCCTTCTTCTATCTCAGGGATCTTCAAACTTGGCCCTTTTGTGACTTGTGGACTTCAACTCTGGCTGAGGAATTCTGGGAGCTGAAGTCCACAAGTCACAAAAGGACCAAGTTTGAAAACCCCTGGTCTATTTCTAGTTAGTTGAAAAGATGGGAAAATGGGCCCTCTTTGGCCACCAGAGGGCGCTCTGCCTCCTGCTGCCTGACCCCCAACACTGGGCCAGTGGGGAGGTCTGGATCTGACCGTCTCCCAGCTGGACGGCTGATTGCATCCCATCCAGTGGTTTTCGCCTCCTAGCAACTGATTGGATGGATAGATGGATGGATGGATGGATGGGAGGGAGAGAGAGATATATATACTTAGATAGAGATAGATAGATAGATAGATAGATAGATAGATAGATAGAGAGAGAGAGAGAGAGAGAGAGAGAGAGAGAGAGAGAGAGATAGATAGATAGATAGATAGATAGATAGATAGATAGATAGATAGATAGATAGATAGATAGATATACATAGATGATAGAGAGAAAGGGAGAAAAGAGATAGATAGACACACACACAGAGAGACAGAAAAGATAGATAGATAGATAGATAGATAGATAGATAGATAGATAGATAGATAGATAGATAGATAGATAGATAGATAGATAGATAGATATAGAGACACACAGAGAGAAGAGATAGATAGATAAAGAGACAGAGAAGATAGATAGATAGATGATAGAGAGAGAGAGTCAGAAAGAAAGAGAGAGTGAGAAGAGATAGAGAGAGAGAAGATAGATAGATGATAGATAGATAGATGATAGAGAGACAGATAGAAAGAGATAGAGAGAGAGAGAGAGAGAGAGAGAGATATGTACAACTAGATGTGGATGGATGGATGGATGGATGGATGGATAAGAGATAGATCTCATGCATCTACTGTAATCTACCAGATCCCCTGCCAGGATTGCCCCTGTGACTGTGTAGGACAGGCAGGGAGGAAGGGACTGGACAGTCACTTGTCTGAGACGGTACTATAGGTTCTCCTGCTTGAGCAGAGGGCTGGACTAGAAGACCTCCAAGGTCCCTTCTGGCTCTATTCTATTCTTCTTAGAGAGAGAAGAGAAGGAGGGAGGGAGGGAGAGAAAGGGAGAAAGAGAGAAAGAGAAAGACAGGGAGAGGGGGAGAGGGAGACGGAAGGAGGGAAGGAAGGAAGGAAGGAGAGAAAAAGGAAAGGAAGAGAAGGCGGAAGGGAGAGAGGGAGAGGGAGGGAGGGAGAGAAGGAAAAGGAGAGGGAGGGAGCGGGAGGGGGAGGGGGAGAGAGTGGGCCGAAGGGGAGAGGAAGAGAGAGAAAAGAGACAGAGAAGGAGGGAGGGAGGGGAAAAGGGAAAGGGAGAGAGGGAGGGAGGGACAGGGAGGGAGAGGGAAGAGAGGGAGGAGGGGGAGAGGGTGGGAGGGAGGGGGAGGAAAAGAGAGAAGAGAAGGAGGGAGAGGCAGGGAGAGATGGACAGAGAGAGACAAGGAGAGAAAGAGAGGGAGGGAGAGAAGGAAGGAGAGAAAAAGGGAACAAGAGAGAGAGAGAGAGAGAAAGGGAATGAGGGAGGGAGCGATGTAGGGAAGGAGAAGGAGAGAAAGAGAGGAAGGGAGAGAAGGAAGGAGAGAAAAAGGGAACGAGAGAGAGAGAGAGAGAGGAAGAAAGGGAACGAGGGAGGGAGCGATGGAGGGAAGGAGAAGGAGAGAAAGAGAGGGGTAGGGGGGCACTGAAGGTTTTTTTTCCCAGAGTTTCCCCCCCCCCCACAACAGGGGAGCAGAAGCCAGAGGTGGCTCTGAGGCCACTTTGGCCAGAGTGACCACGGAGGACTGGGGGCCAGTGATCACGGGGGGGGTCCCCTGCAGACCCCCAAACGGCCAATCGGAGCCACACAGATCCCAGCCCGGGATCCTCCCTGCTACCCAGGGTTGGTGAGGCCTGCTAGAAGATCCCACCCAGGGCAAAAAAGGCTCCCCGATGAGCGGGGTGGCCCCCAGTTCGAAAGATGCCGGGGGGTTGCATCTGCGTAAGCGGGGATGAAACAGCACAAATGTCGCCCTTGGCGTTGTGAAGAGGGCGCCCCGGCAGGTCGTAAAACGGAGCTAAATTCCCTTCACCGACATCTCGCTTAGCGACGTCAATTTGAAGCTGATATTGCACAGAGGGAACGGGGGGGGGGAGAATCGGCCCTCGCCTACCTTCACGTTGTCCAGGACCACCAGGGGTCCGTTCACCCCACACACGGTCCGGTAGGCTGCGGAGAAAGGAAATTATGGGTTGGCAGAGAGGCTCGTGATGGAAAAGAACAAGCGGTTAGTTCTGAGCTGGAAAAAGAAACCTGTATATTGCAGGTATTTACAGGATTCCTTTGTTGAAGTAATCGAGGTTTAAACCGTGCAACGTAATTCAGAATTTAAAAAAAACAAAACAGAAACCATGGTTTGATCTTTGGCACCTGCAACCTTTGATCGGTGGAGAGAGACTCTGTGTGTTTCAAAGCGCCTGAAGGCAGGACAAGAAGCAACGGATGGAAACTCACCAAGGAGAGAAGCAACCTGGAACTAAGGAGAAACTTCCTGACAGTGAGAACAATTAACCAGTGGAACCCCCTGCTTCCAGAAGCGGTGAATGCTCCAACACTGGAAGTTTTTAAGAAGAGACTGGACAGCCAGTTGTCTGAAATGGTGTAGGGTTTCCTGCCTGAGCAGGGGGTTGGACTAGATGACCTCCAGGGTCCCTTCCAACTCTGTTATCCTGTTCTGCTCTATTCTTGCCGCCACCAGACAGGCACAGTCTATCTGGAGCAGGAGGTAGAGCAGAGTACAGGATTACAGAGCTGGGAGGGACCTTAGAGGTCTTCTAGTCCAACCCCCTACTCAAGCAGGAGAACCGATACCATTTTCAGACAAATGGCTCTTCTTAAAAGCCTCCAGGGATGGAGCACCCACAACTTCTGGAGGCAAGCTGTTCCACTGGTTAATTGTCCTCCCTGTCAGGAAGTTTCTCCTTAATTCCAGGTTGCTTCTCTCTTTTCCCGGTGTCTTTCTTCCATCTTTCCTTCCTTCCTCCCAAATCTCTTTCAGCAAAGCTTTTCAGTGGCCTGGGAAAGCCACCAGGATGGATCCTGCTACACTTGTTTTGTGAAAGCAATGGATGGAAACTCATCAAGGAGAGAAGCAACCTGGAACTAAGGAGAAACTTCCTGGCAGTGAGGACAATTAACCCGTGGAACTACCTGCCTCCAGAAGCTGTTAGTGCTCCAACACTGGAAGTTTTTAAGAAGAGACTGGACAGCCATTTGTCTGAAATGGTATAGGGTTTCCTGCCTGAGCAGGGGGTTGGACTAGATGACCTCCAAGGTCCCTTCTAACTTTATTATATTGTTATTATTGTTGTTGTTGTTAATGTTATTGTTATTTTATTTTTATTATTATTATTATGGATCATCGCACAGTCAGCCAGATGTTCAGACTGGATTTGGCAGTTTGTCTACCTATCGAGTCCTTAGCAAGGACCGGGTATTATTATTATTATTTTCTCATGTATTTTTTTAAATTTTATTTTATTTTTTAATTTTTTTATTTTTAACCAACAAAACAAAACAAAACAAAGCAAAACATTACACACATACACACACAATATATACTCCTCTCCCTTTTTTTTAACAGCAATTACGTAACGGTAATCTATTATTTACATTTCCCCCCTTATTCTTCTTTAGAATATTTGTCCTTATAGCCCCGTTATTTCTTATTTACATTTCTCTTCCTTCATGTTCTACTTCTTACTAAGAATAATTCATATTATTATTATTATACATTATTATACACATAGTTTCACTTTTGACCTTTCCATATTTATTCTCCTCTATTATTTCTAGTCTCCCACCAGTCATACCACTTGTTCTATGTTATATAATACTCTGTGTCTTCCTTTTCTTTTATCTCTTTTGTTCATTTGTCCATCTCAGCACAGTCCAGGGTTTTTCTTACTACTTCTTCCTCTGATGGTATATTCTCATTTTTCCAGCATTGTGCCTATGCTATTCTTGCTGCCGTTATTATATGTAGAATTAAGAACCGTATTTCTTTACTATATTTTCTGTTTAAAATACCCAAGAAAAAGATCTCTGGTTTCCAGTCTACGGGTTGTAGGACCTGGTATTATTATTATTATTGTTGTTGTTGTTGTTATTGTTATTGTTATTATTATTATTATTAAAGAACCACCAGCTTCACACTTGAGTGGCCATCGGCTGCAATTCAGAGGACCGGGGTCAAGAGATTGTGTCACATCTCCGACTTCCTCTCCGATCTTCAACACATCCTCTTGGAAGGTTCGCCTTCCTCCTCTTCGCACCGTCCCACCAGCTGAGGAGCTGGCTTCCCTTCCGCGGAGATCGACACGTTCCATGGGTTTCCACCAGCTTTACCTTCCGATTTTGTGCTTTTTCAGGAGGCCACTGGACTGCCTTGTTTTTCCTTTGAAGATGTTTCGCTTCTCATCCGAAGAAGCTTCTTCGGCTCCGACTGGATGGTGGTGGGAGGAATGGGAGGGTTTTTGAAAGAGGGGTCGAAGAGGCCATCTGTGTGTGTCAAAACTGAACAGCCTTCTTTCAATGGGGGGGGGGGAATATGACATCCTCTATCTCCCGTCTACAACACGGTCCTTTCAGCCGTTCCAAGAGGGCTCCACACCCATTTGCACCACTCAGGTGACCCTGAGGACACAGCTAAGCCTCCCAGTGGCCTCAACAACCCTCTAAAACAGTATTTCTCAACCTTGACAATTTTAAGGCATGTGGACTTCAACTCCCAGAATTCCACAGCCAGCATTGCTGGCTGTGGAATTCTGGGAGTTGAAGTCCACATGCCTTAAAATTGTCAAGGTTGAGAAACACTGCTCTAAAAGAATTGCAAATGACCAGCTGTCTGCAAGGAGTATAAATCCTTCTATTCCCCACCCTCCAGTCAGAGCTGAAGAATCTCCTTGGATGAGAAGCGAAACGCCTTCAAAGAAAAACAAAGGAAGTCCAGTTGTCTCCTGAAAAAAGCACTTTTGGGCCAACCATGATCTGGAGGACGGAGAACATTCCAATTTTGTTCCGCGAGCGAGTCCCATCCGAAGGTCAGCGTGAGCACTCCAGAGGTGGCCCTCACCGGCTTCCCATGGAGGCCTTTCCTTCACGGGCCACCACCTCCCCCCTCCAGCTGGGTTCCCATCAACTCCATGAGGTCTGACATGCAAGCCACCATTTCTGTAAAGGTTGTGACCCGCCCAGTGGGCTCCAGTTAGCCTGGCCTCCTCAGCAGACACATCTGTGCTGCGGGGCCTCCCCAGAGGGCAGAGGGCAGAAAGACCAGGCTTCTCGGCTGTCCGAAACGCTCAGCGTCCAGTTTGTGTTCGTGCAACGCCTGGAAGAGCTGCTTGCCTCGGTTTCCCTTTTGCAAAAAAACAAGGCAGCCACGTTCTTTGCAGGGCAGGTGAGGCTGAATTCCAGGTAAAACAAATGGCTATCCTCATCATCATCCTTATCCATCATCTCTTCATCAACTATCCTCATCTATCATCCTCACCATCATCATCCTCACCCATCATCCCTCATCATCATAGCCATTGTGGTCATCTTCCTCCCTCTTCTTCATCACCCATCATCCCTCATCATCATCACCATTATCATCCATCTTCAGCCATTATCCCTATTGTCACCATCCTCACCCATCTTCCCTTATCATCATCACATTCGTGATCATCTTCATCCATCATCTTCATCACCCATCATCCCTCATCATCATCACCCTCATCATCGTCGTGGTCATCTTCATCCATCATCTTCATCACCCATCATTGTTATCCCTCATCATCATCACCGTCATCATCCATCCTCCTTCTCATCCATCATTACTACCATGATCTTCATGAACCATCTTCAGCCATCATCTTCATCAACCATCATCCCTCATCCTCATCCATCCTCATCATCGTTGTCAACTTCATCCATCACCTTCATCAATCATCATCCCTCATCTTCATCCACCATCATCATCATCATTATCAATTTTCATCATCCATCCTCCTCCTCATCCATCATTACCACCATGATCTTCATGAACCATCTTCAGCCATCATCTTCATCAACCATCATCCCTCATCATCATCACCCTCATCATCATTGTGGTCATCTTCATCCATCATCTTCATCACCCATCATCGTTATCCCTCATCATCATCACATCATCCTCATCCATCATCATCATGACCCATCTTCATCATCCATCTTCAGCCATCATCTTCATCAACCATCGTCCCTCATCCTTGTCCTCATCATCGTTGTCAACTTCATCCATCACCTTCATCAACCATCATCCCTCATCTTCATCCACCATCATCACCATTATCCATTTTCATCATCCATCCTCCTCATCCATCATTATCACCATGATCTTCATGAACCACCTTCAGCCATCATCTTCATCAACCATCATCCATCCTCCTCCTCCTCCTCCCTGAGCTTCCAGAGGTCCGGGGAGGCCAAAGGAGCCCTAGAGAGCAGCTCTCCAGATCCTGAAAGGACCCCCCCCCCCATGAAAAGGGCTTCCTCCCTTCCTAGCAGGGCCTGCTTGGGGCTAAATGGGTGGTCGGGTGAGGGTCCTGGGCCAGGCGGAGGGACGGGAGGAAGAGCTGGGGGACAGGCTTTGGGGCATTCTGCAAATTAGGAGCCCGTGTGTGTGTGTGTGTGTGTGTGTGTGTGTGTGTGTGTGTCTGTGTGTGTGTCTGTGTGTGTGTGTCTGTGTGTGAAAGAGAGGGTCTTTGAACCTGCCCCCCCTCCTGCTCCCCCTCCCTCACATTCTCGGCTCCTGCCATCCACAGCCCGAATTAACCCTGACAATTGCGTGCTCTTGTGGGGTGAGGGGAGGGGGAGGGAGAGGGCCAGGAGCAGAGGAAATTGACCCAGCTGACAAAGAGGACAACCAGCTTGAGGACCCCCAACTCACTAATTGCTTCCCCTCCACCAGCCCCCTCCCTTCCTGGCCTCAGCATCTGTGGGGTGGGGTCGCTCTTCCCAGACAGCCCTTTAACTAAGGGGTCCTCTGCCAAGTCCTCTCTTTGTGTCTTCCCAGCGTTTTCATTAGGCTGAAATAGCCAGCCAGGGTCAGCCCCCCCCCATTCCCTCCCCCCCTCTTTCTCTTTCTCTTTCTCTCTCTCTTTCTCTTTTTATACCTTTTTTCTTTCTTTCTTTCTTTCTTTCTCTCTCTTACTCCCTTTTATACCTTTTTTCTTTCTTTCTCTTTCCCATTTTTTCTTTCTCTTTTTATACCTTTTTCTCTTTCTTTCTTTCTCTCTTTCTTTTTTCTCCCCATCTCTCTCTTTTTCTTTCTCTTTTTCTTTCTCTTTTTCTTTCTCTCTCTTTCTCCCTTTTATACCTTTTTCTTTCTCTTTCCAATTTTTTCTTTCTCTTTCTCTCTCTCTTTCTCTTTTTATACCTTTTTCTCTTTCTTTCTTTCTTTCTCTTTCTTTCTTTCTCTCTCCCCATCTCTCTCTTTCTCTTTTTCTTTCTCTCTCTTTCTCCCTTTTATACCTTTTTTCTTTCTTTCTTGTTCCCATTTTTTCTTTCTCTTTCTCTCTTTCTCTTTCTCTTTTTATACCTTTTTCTCTTTCTGTTTGTCTGTCTTTCTTTCTTTCTTTCTTTCTTTCTTTCTTTCTTTCTTTCTTTCTTTCTTTCTTTCTTTCTTTCTTTCTCTTTCTTCCTCATCTCTTTCTCCTTTTCTTTCTCTCTCTTTTCTCCCTTTTATACCTTTCTCTTTCTCTCTTTCCCATTCTTTCTTTTTCTTTCTCTCTCTTTCTTTCTCTTTTTATACCTTTTTTCTTTCTTTCTCTCTCTTTCTTTCTTTCTCCCCATCTCTCTCTTTCTCTTTCTTTTTTCCTTTTATACCTTTTTTCCTTTCTCTCTTTCCCACTTTCTTTCTTTCTCTCTTTCTCTTTCTTCTTTTTCTTTTTTCCTTTTTCTTTCACTCCCCTTCCCCTCTCTTTCTTTTTCTCTTTTTCTTTTTCTTTCTTTTTCTTTCTCTCCTTCTCTCTCTCTCTCTTTCAGACAGCCTCCAAGGGGGTTAGAATATGCACACCTGCGATCCTCAGGGCTCTTGGAAAGACAATGATGGCAGGTGCCTGGCCACTTTGAAGGGGACCCACCTCCAGCATAAACCAGTTCTCCCTCGGCCTCCTTCACGGCGTAGAAGGAACCCGGGATGATCCAGAAGGAAAAATCACTTTTTTCTTTCCCAATTTCTCCTAATTGTACTTCCTCAGAGCTTTCCTGCCTCCGGATAATAAACATTTCTGACAGATGTCGCCTCTCACTCATTTCAAGATCCAGCTGCTAAGCCACCCAGGTTACAGCACCTCGCCAGCCCGGCCTGAGTCCTGAATTCTTTCCAAATCCTCTGTCAACAAAATCATTACGGACAGGGATAACCCCCAGGAGCCCCTACGCCAGGGGTAGGCCACCTTGGCTCTTTTATGACTCGTGGACTTCAACTCCCAGAATTCCTGAGCCAGCCATGCTGAGGGGAAAGGGAGGTTTCCAAGCTGAGCCATGCTGGATCAGGAATTCTGGGAGTTGAAGTCCACCAGTCATAAAGCGACCTAGGCCTAGGTCAGAGGTAGGCAACCTTGGCTCTTTTATGACTCATGGACTTCAACTCCCAGAATTCCTGAGCCAGCCATGCTGAGGAGAAAGGGAGAGGTTTCCAAGCTGAGCCATGCTGGATCAGGAATTCTGGGAGTTGAAGTCCATGAGTCATAAAGCGGCCTAGGCCTAGGCCAGAGGTAGCAAAGCTTGGCTCTTTTATGACTGGTGGACTCCAACTCCCAGAATTCCTGAGCCAGCCATGCTGAGGAGAAAGGGAGAGGTTTCCAAGCTGAGCCAGGCTGCCTCAGGAATTCTGGGAGTTGAAGTCCTTCAGTCATAAAAGAGCCAAGGTTGCCTACCCCTGGCCTAGGCCGCTTTATGACTCGTGGACTTCAACTCCCAGAATTCCTCAGCCAGTATGGCTCAGCTTGGAAACCTCTCCCTTTCCCCTCAGCATGGCTGGCTCAGGAATTCTGGGAGTTGAAGTCCACCAGTCATGAAGGGGCCATAGTTCCCCCATGCTGGCTCAGGAATTCTGGGAGTTGAAGTCCACCAGTCATGAAGGGGCCAAGGTTACCTACCCCTGGCCTACGTAATGATCTCCACATAGGTCAGTTCAAGGGTGCTGGGGGCCATGGGAGCTGTAGTCCAACCCTCCCAGAGAGGGCACAAAGGCATATCTATTTCCAGGGCTCTCCCAACTGGGCAACTTTAAGACCTGTGGCTTTCAATTCCCAGAATCCCCTAGCCGATGGTGATGGTGATGAGGATGTAAGAAGGTTTAACTCCACTTATCTTCACGTTCATTGACCAATCTGTCCGAGGAATCCAGGAATTGACCCAAAACACGGAGAAGCAGCAGAAATGGCTGATGCCCCATTCCGGCTGTGTTCCTTTCCTCGTTTCTTAGACCTTGGCTTTGTCTTCCCCAAATATTGCAGAGAGGGACCTTGGAGGTCTTCTAGTCCAACCCCACCCTCCCGGTACAAGGCAGTAGGAGCCTTACCCCGGTAGTCCTCGACTTACGACGACAACGAAGCCCAAAATTCCTGTTGCTAAGCGAGAAGTGAATTTTGCCCCGTTTTACGACCTTTCTTGCCACCGTTGTTAAGCGAATCACCGCAGAGGTTAAGTTAGTCACACGGTCGTTAAGCGGATCTGGCTTCCCCCCTTGACTTTCTTTGTGAGAAGGTCCAAAAAGAGGATCACGTGACCCCCCATGGGACGCTGTGACCGTCATAAATAGGAGTCAGTGGCCAAGCAGCTGAATTTTTTTTTTTAAATATTTTTTATTAAGTAAACATTTAAAAACAGGTTGAACACAGTGTGACTTTTCTGGCTGTTATTTTGCCATACATACTATACCATATACCATATATTTTCCTAGTCATTGATCTTTTATACCATTTACATATTGCATTTTATACTATTTACATATTTATATATTTACATACATATTGACGTCTATTTATAACGTACCTTCCATTTCCCTGAAATATTTATTTCATATTCTTTCTGATCTCTATCTTACGCTCACTTTGAGGTTGGAAATCTACACTTTCTCTCTTCTGGACGAGCTTTCTCTGTTCTGACTTTTTCTCCTTGGGTCTAACCAATAGTACATCTTATCCCAAACTTCGTTTCATCCTTGTCTTTAATTTCTAAGGATAATCTCTATCCATCTCTGCACATATCAAAAAATTTTTTTTAATTAGTTCACTCTCCACTGGGGAATTTCTGTTTTTCCAGTTCTGGGCATACACCAACCTTGCTGCTGTTATGATATGCAACACTAGATATGGCTCTTCTTTGTTAAACTTCCCATCTATCATTCCCAGTAAAAACAATTCTGGTCTGGAATCTATCTTCAGTCAAGCATCTGAATTTTGATCCCGTGCCCAAAACGGCCATTAAGTGGGGGAAATAGTCATGTCACTTTTTTCCAGGGCTCTTGTGACTCTTTCAACGGTCGCTAAACGAACAGCCTTACAGAGGTCACCACTCCCCGTTGACCCACCATAGCAGCCATCCAGGCGTAACTGTTGTCTCTGTTTGTTGTGCTCTGCAGGAATCCAGGAACCCTAGAAAAGACCCCCCCCACCAACCCCACCCTGGCATTGCCCCTCGGCTCAACCTCTGCTCCCCTAGAGAGCCACAGACTTTTTCGATGGTCCCTATCGAGGCCCGCTTTCCCAGCCTCTCCAGCCCCCCACCCCAGCCCGGCCCAGGCAACCTGCCCATTGTGCGATGTGTCACTCGTCAAACACGTTGCAGGCCGAGGCAAGCTGGGCTGCTGAAAAGCGCAGCGGGCGGCTGCACTGCGCCACTAATTAGGGCCAGCGGCAGAGGGTTCCCATACACACCTGCAGGGTCATGTGACTTGGAGGGGGTTCTGGGTGGGGGTTGTGGTACCAAGGGATGAACTGGACGGGGAAAAAAAAAAAAACCCAAAAAACCCCCAAAAAAACCTCCCACAAAGACTTGCCTGCCTAATCCCATTTGCAGGGTTGAATGCAGTGTTTTTCAAACTTGGCAAGCTTAAGGGAGGAGGACTTCAATTCCCGGTATCCCCCAGTCGGCATGCTTTAAGAAGGGTGGACTTCAACTCCCAGAATCCCCCAATCAGAATGCTTTAAGAATTGTGGAGTTCAGCTCCCAGAATCCCCCAGCCAGCATGCTTTAAAGGGGGTGGACTTCAACTCCCAGAATCCCCCAGCCAGCATGCTTTAAAAGGGGTGGACCAACTCCCAGAATCCCCCAGCTAGCATACATTAAAAAGGGTGGACTTCAGCTCCCAGAATCCCCCAGCCAGCGTGTTGTAAGAGTTGTGGACTTCAACTCCCAGAATGCCCCAGCCAGCATGCTTTAAGAAGGGTGGACTTCAACTCCCAGAATCCCCCAGCTAGCATACATTAAAAAGGGTGGACTTCAGCTCCCGGAATCCCCCAGCCAGCACTCTTTAAGAGGGATGGACGCCAACTCCCAGAATCCCCCAGCAAGCATGTTTTAATAGTTGTGGACTTCAGCTCCTAGATTCCCCCAGCCAGCATGCTTTAGGAAGGGTGGACTTCAGCTCCCAGAATGCCCCAGGCAGCATGCTTTAATAGTTGTGGACTTCAACTCCCAGAATGCCCCAGCCAGCAGGCTTTCCGATGCTCTGAGCAAGGGAAAGGTGAACAAAACAGCCTTGTGCCTTCCTTCCTCCCGGGAAACTCCCATTTGCTGTTGTGTCGGTTAATAACAAACCCAGCGAGTCTCCGCCGTCCGTCAGGCCGGCTGGTTCTTGCTTGAGCTGCTCCTTCCCACCTGCGGGACCCGCTCAAGGTCACGGGGAGCCTCTGGATGACCACAAGGGATCCCGGGGCAAGGAAGCTTCAGGAAACTAGGAGGGCCTTTTTAGCAAGGATCTGGTTTATTTTTTTTATTTAGCATGTGGCGTTTCATCTGTGCCCTTTCAAGGCCTGTCAACACTCCACTTAAATTAGATACACGGGAAGACACGGATGTTAGAAAGATCTGCACAGCTGGTCCTCCGCTTACCACAGTTCGCTTAGTGACCGTTCAAAGTTACAACGGCACCGAAGAAAGGGACTTACAACTTCCCCCCCCCCACAGCATTATGCGATCCTAATTCGGAGGCTTGGCAACGAGCTCGTATTTATGACGGTCGCAGCTTCCCGGGGGCGGAGGGGCGTCACGTGATCCCCTTTCTGACAAGCGAAGCCAATGGATTCACTTAACGACCGTGTGACTAATGTAACAAGTGCAGCGATTCACTTAACAACAGTGAAATGGGGCCAAACTCGGTTAAGAAACGCCTCGCTTAGCGACAGAAATTGCGGTCGCAAGCCGAGGACTGCCTGCATTCAGATATCAGCATCTGGATCACTAATCGCTGAAGGGCAGCATCGTAGGTGACCTCAGTTTAACGCGGGTCACCGAATCCCGGCAGGCGCGGTGCCAGGTTCGAATCCTGCTCAAAACAGCCCATTCTTGGTGAAGGGCAGGAAGTCCTCAAGTTACGGCCACAATTAATTCCTTTATCTGAATTGGTAGACGGTCTCCTGCTTGTGCAGGGGGTTGGACCAGAAGACCCCCCCCCGACTCTGTGATTCTTCCAACTCCGTTATTCTTTATTTATTTTTCTTGAAATAGACAGACACCAGTGCCCATGCTTCTCACTGACCGGGAATAACGAGACCCATCATCCAACAACTCGGCTTTCACCCACTCTAGGAGAGTCCCAGCGGGTAGGAAATGCATCGGGGAAACAAGAGGGCAATAAGAGACAGGATTTTAGCAGGGCAGCTGGGACGTCTGCCCACGCACGAAGGCCAGGCAGATTTGAACTCGGCTCTTTTCTCCCACTCGAGCGAACAAAGCCGTAACTTTCTCACAACTAGACACGGTGCCTAAAAATGAGAGCGCTCCCCCCTTTGCTTGTTCTCTCAAACACCCCCCCCCAAATATACTCACTCAGCCTCGGGTGGGTGATGTAGTTGCGGGTCACAGCGTGGAAATTTTCCTTGACCCCCATACTGACCTCCACCTTGGTAGCCATATTCTTTTTTTAAAAAAAATACTCGATGGTTTGCAGGAAAGCAAGCGAGCGTCCGGCAGCGGGCCGTTTTTATACCAGACCCAGAGACCGTCAGGACAGTTCGGCTCTGCCCTGGGTGTGTTGCGTTTGCACACACAGCCAGATCTGTTTGCTGTAAACATGGAGGCAGCTGCAGGGCTGGGACGGTCCTGCCTCGCCTTGTGTGGTGCAGGTTTGTCCCAGCCAACTGCAATTTCCACTAACGTGTGACGATGCCCTCCTGGCTTTATGCCACTCATTTTCCTGCTCTGCAAATGCATTTCGGAAATTGTGGTTCTTTTTGTCTCCTTTTGCAAAAATCCTTGACGCAAGAGCCTTTGAGAAAGACACTAAAGCCATTGGAGGGGAATCACCTTCTCCGATTAACTCCTATTAACTTCCTTTTTCCAAAGTTGGCTGCTTTCAAACAGGTGGACTTCAATTCCCAGAATCCCCCTGCCAGCTGGTCTCCCAATTCTGGGAGTTGAAGTCCACCCGTCTTAAAGTGGCACAAATCCTTGACCAAGGAGACTCTTCGTAAAGGACCTGAACACCAAGTTTGGGGGTGATAGTTTTGTCCCCTTAAATCCGATGACTGTCAGCGGGGAATTCTGGGAGTTGAAGTCCACCCATCTGAAAGTTGCCACAGTTGAAAAACTGCTGTGGATGAGAACGGGGCTAAAGCAGAAGTTTTTAATTGTTGGGTGGAGGGGGGGGGGTTGCACTTAATTTTTTTGCTTGTGGGGGGAGGGAGAGAGAAAAAGGTAATATCAGTGTTTCTCAACCTTGACAATTTTAAGGCATGTGGACTTCAACTCCCAGAATTCCACAGCCAGCATTGCTGGCTGTGGAATTCTGGGAATTGAAGTCCACATGTCTTAAAATTGTTAAGGTTGAGAAACACAATAAATTGACAGGGCTGCATTCGGCCTGTCTCCTTTTCCCAAAGCTTGGGACTTTTTGTTAGCTGGGGAATAAGGACAACGCTCTTTTAAAACACGTGTTTTGACAGTGTCTACACACTTAGCCAATTTGGGGAGAGAGTGGTGGGTTGTATCCATAGGATTGTGCAGCCAGAGCTAAAATTCAGAGGCTAATATGGTCTTGAACGCACACCTAATTGATGGACACACAAATAAATGTAAGAAATAAAAATAAGTAAATGTTTCACTCAGTGGATTGTAAACTTGACTGCACTTCCCAACAATGAGTGGATTGTGTATAGGTAATCCTCATCTTACGACCCGGAATTTCTGTTGCTGAGACGGTTGCGAGTTTCACCCCCATTTACGACCTGCCTTGCCACGGTCGCTAAGCAGATCCCAGCAGTTGTTTTAAGTCAGTTACACAATTGTTAAGTGAGTCCGGTTTCCACACTGAGGTCACAAAAGGGGATCACGTGATGCTGCAACCATCATAAATACGAGTCAGTTGCCAAGCGTCCGAATTTTGATCACGTGACCATGGGGGGGGGGAATGCTGCAAAGGTCGTAAGGGTGAAAAATGGTTACAAGTCCCTTTTTTTCAGCGCCGTTGTAACTTGGAACGGTCACTAACGCGAATTGCTGTCAGTCAAGGACTATCTGTATATACATCTTGAACAATATTTGCATTAAAGAAGCATATATATAGAATTGTACCCGTTTATTGCCATAATGACGTATCACGGTACGTTTCTTTCGTCGTCCTATTTTGGCACTTTTTTGTGTGTTGAGCGCCCTTCGTGCGTTCTTTTTTTTCCTTCTTTTGGACAATGTCTCTATCACAATCACAATTGTTTTTGTGTGGGTTCCCCCCCCCCCTTGCGATTGATTTTTTTTTTAAAAGGCAACAAAAGTAATTAAATGAGTTGGGGTCTTTCTTTGCTTTAGAACAGCGGTTCTCAACCTGTGGGTCGGGACCCCATTTGGGGTCGAACGACCATTTCACGGGGGTCGCCAAACAACGCAGTCTGCCATTTTTTCCCCCTTTTCCTTAGCTATGCTACTCCCTTTTATTCTATTGGCTTTTGAAAGCCAATAGAAGAGACTCTCTTGAATAGAGTCTAATTCTATTGGCTTTCCAAAGCCAATAGGAATTGTCCAGACTGTCTCTGCCCTGCTGAGCCCGCCAAAAGTCCCATTCTGCAAACGGTGCTGCACCGGTTGAGTAGTCCTCGACTTACGACCGGTTGAGTAGTCCTCGACTTACGACCGGTTGTGGGTCGCGGCATTAAAAAGGTTGAGAACCACTGCTTTAGAAGGATGCCCATATTTCCTTTGCAGATGGTTTCAACGGATTTCTCCCTAAAGCGCGAAGGAAGCTGGACCGCCAAGCTTTAAGCAGTTGTGGGAGATGTTTGAAGATTTTGTGTCTGGGGTTGTGTGTGTGTGTGTGTGTGTGTATGTGTGTGTGTGTGTGTGTGTGTGTGTGTGTGTCATAGGTTATCCTTCCTGTGATGAACACATACTGCTAAAATTTGAAGTCAGCATCTCCTCTCAAGACACCCCAGGACCCTCTCCCTTCTCCCCATCAATGTTAAGAGGCCCTCAGTGCTCTCGTGTTGGAACACCAATTCATTCATTCATTCATTCATTCATTCCATTTCTATAGCTGGGGAGCTGACAGTTCCAACCCTGAGGCGGGCAGGCACTTGGCTGTGTCCCCTGAATCCCTCCTGGATGAGGGGGCTTTGATGAGATGCTAGTTTCTTCCCTGGCTTCGCAGCCCATCATCCCCAGCCGGTGGGGACATCAGCTAGAATTCCAGGCAGGGTAGTAACAGAAAGAGCCATTTCTGGGACTTTGATGGGACTCCCATCGGGCTTCTGGAGGGAGGGAGGGAGGGAGGGAGGGAGGGAGCGAGGGAGGGGAAAGGAAGGGAAGGGAAGGGAAGGGAGGGAGGGGAAAGGAAGGGAAGGGAAGGGAGGGGAGGGGAGGGGAGGAGAGGAAAGGAAAGGAAAGGAAAGGAAAGGAAAGGAAAAGGAAAGGAAAGGAAAGGAAAGGGAAGGTAGGGGAGGGGAGGGGAAGGAAAGGAAAGCAAAAGGAAGGGAAGGGAAGGGAAGGGAAGCGAAAGGAAGGGAAGGGGAAGGAGGGGAGGGGAGGGGAGGGGAAGGAAAGGAAAGGAAAGCGAAAGGAAGGGAAGGGAAGGGAAGGGAAGGAAAGGGAAGCGAAAGGAAGGGAAGGGGAGGGAGGGGAGGGGAGGGGAGGGGAAGGGAAGGGAAGGAAAGGAAAGGAAAGGGAAGGGAAGGGAAGGGAAGGAAAGGAAAGGAAAGGGAAAGGGAAGGGAAGGAGCCAGCCATGTGTGACAGCAGCTAAAAAAACTAACACAATCCTTGGTTGTATAAAGAGAGGCATAGAATCAAAATCACATGAAGTGTTAGTACCGCTTTATAAAGCCTTACTAAGGGCACACCTGGAATACTGCATCCAATTTTGGTCACCACGTTACAAAAAAGCAGAAAAAATGCAAAGAAGAGCAACTAAGATGATTAAAAGCCTGGAGACAAAAACACATGAAGGACGACGGTTGCAGGAGTTGGGAATGGCCAGTCTAGAGAAAAGAAGGAGTAGGGGGGACATGATAGCAGCCTTCCAGTATTTGAGGGGCTGCCCCAAAGAAGAGGTGGGGGGTCAAGCTATTCTCCACAGCACCTGAAGGCAGGTGAAGAAGAGAGCTGAAGAAGCTGGGTGAATGAGAGGTGAAACGTCTTCAAAGAAAAACAAGGAAGTCCAGTTGCCTTTCAAAAAAGCACCTTTGGGACAAGGAGGGAAGAGAAAGTGGAGGGAGGGAGGAAAGGAAAGAAGGAGAGGGGAATATAGAATAGAAAATAGAAAATAGACTAGACTAGACTAGTCTAGACTAGAATAGAATAGAAGAGAATAGAAGAGATGAAGAATGGAATGGAATGGAATAGAATAGAATAGAATATTGGAAAATAGACTAGAGTAGAGTAGAGTATATAGAATAGAGTAGAATAGAATAGAATAGATGGAGTGGAGTGGAGGAATGGAGTGGAATGGAATAGAATAGAATAGAATAGAATAGAATAGAATAGAATAGAATAGAATAGAATAGAATAGAATAGAATAGAATGGAATGGAATGGAATGGAATGGAATGGAATAGAATAGAACAGAACAGTACAGAACAGAATAGAATATTGGAAAATAGAATAGAATAGAATAGAACAGAACAGAATAGAATAGAGCTGGAAGGGACCTTGGAGATCTTCTAGTCCAGCCCCCTGCTCAAGCAGGAGAACCTGCACCATCTCAGACAGGTGATTGTCCAGCCTCTTCCTAAAAATCTCCAGTGATGGAGCACCCACGATTGATGGGGAGGGAAGGGAAGGGTGGGAGGAAGGAAGGAAGGAAGGAGGGAGGGAGGGAGGGAAAAAGGAGAAAGGGTAGGGCAGAAGGAAGGAAGGAAGGAACTATGAAAGGAAGAGATGGAGGGGATGCTAAGATAATGAAAAACATTTCAGAACTGCGTCATCTCCCTTAAATGTTAGGGCCAATTCCGCCCCTACAGCATCCATGGGGGCGGGGGATGGGGGCGCGAGCGCAGGCAATGTCTGTCCTGCAGCCCCTTTGGGGCCGGAGCCCCCATCCTCTTCTCACCCTTTCAAAGGGGCTTCCCTCTTCAAAAGCCGGCCCCTGCCGGACCCCTCCGTCGAGGCTGCCCAACGCCCCCCCCCATTCCCATCCAAGTCTCTCTTGCTTGGAGAAGCCACGGAAGGAAAACCTCCCCCCCCATCCCAGCTTGTGCCAAAGCCCTCCCACCCACCCCCACCCACCCCCAGTCACAGCAGGGAGCCGGGTTTTAGCCAGTAGCTGTCGTTTAATTTCCGTAAAAGGGTCACACGCGTCCAGGCCCGCGCGGGCACGCACCCACTCCCACGCGTGCACACACACACACACACACCGGGTGGCTGCCGTTGGGTAGACGGTGTCGGAGGGTCCACTTGCGAAGCTCGACAAGTCGGGGAGGTGGGTGGGTGGGTGGCGGTGGGGAGACGGAGGCCACGGTGTTGGTGGGGAGACCCACGCGGGCTTCTTCGCCTCCTTTCGGGGGTGGGGCGGGGGAGGGGAGGCTCAGCGCGCCCTCCTTGCCCGCGACCCCGAGTCCTGACGCCCGCGCCCCCCTTTCAAAGGGGGCTGGGGGGCTGCTGTCCGCGCGTGGGGCGCCCCTTTCTCGCCAGGCGCGCGTAGGGCTCGAAGGCGGAGGGCGCCGGTCCGTAGCCGGCCGGGAGCTTGGGCGGGGGGCTTCCCGCCAGGGGGCTGCCGAAGGCCAGGGGGGCGGCGGGGAGGGCCGGGGGGGGGCCCGGCTCGGCCAGGGCGGAGAGGCGCAGGCTGAAGGCGCCCGTGGCCGGGGGGCTGCCCGCCCTGTTGCGCCCCGGGGAAGGGGCCGGGCGGGCGGGCGGGTGGGGGCTCGTGGGGAGCAGGGCGGGGGGCGCCGGCACGGAGAGGAGCCCGCCCTGCTCCAGCAGTCTCAGGAGGCTGCAGGTGGCCAAAGCCTCGGAGGGGCCGGGGGCGCCGCTGCGCTGCTTCTCCGTGTCGCGGCTCTGCTCCTTCTTCTGCTTGGTGCGCCGGTTCTGGAACCAGACCTTTACCTGCGGGCAGAAGAGGGGAGGGGAGGGGTCAGCGCCGGGCTCGGAGGACCCTCCCCTCCCCGCTAGGTGGGGGAGACCCCGGCCGCCCCGAAGCTCCTCCCTCCCTCCCTCCCTCGGCCCCTCCCTCCCAGGTGCCCACCCAGCCAGCCACGCCTGGAGGGAGCTGGAGGGGGTCTTCAAGGAACGACCGTCTACCGGGGTCGGGCTGTGTGTGTGTGTGGGGGGGAGGCTGGAAAGCGAGTATGTACCATCCCTGAGAAGTGAATCCAAGAGTTTTCAGCCTGGGTAACTTTTGAAGGTGTGCCTACTTCAACTCCCGAGGATTCCCCAGCGGGGGGGGGGCGGATGGGGAGGTGGTAAGGTAAGATAAAGTAAGGTAAAGTAGGGGGAAAGTTGGAGTGAGGGAGGGAGGAAGGGGAGGGAGAGAGGGAGGGAGAGGCAAGGGGGAGGGAGGGAGGAAGGAAGAAGGAAGGGGAGAGAGGGAAGGAGGGAGGGGAGAGGCAAGGGGAGGAATGGAGGGAGGGAGGAAGGAAGGAAGGAAGGGGAGAGAGGGAGGGAGGGAGAGGCAAGTGGGAAGAAGGGAGGGAGGGAGGAAGGAAGGAGGGAGGGAGAGTGGAGGAGAGGGAGAGGCAAGGGGAGGAAGGGAGGGAGGGAGGAAGGAAGGAAGGAAGGAGAGGGAGGGAAGGAGGGAGGGAGGAAGGGGAGGGAGGGAGAGGCAAGGGGAGGGAGGGAGGGAGGGAGAGGCAAGGGGAGGGAGGGAGGAAGGAGAAAAGGAGGGAGGGAGGAAGGGGAGGGAGGGGAGGGAGAGGCAAGGGGAGGGAGAGAGGAATGGAAGAAAGGGAGGGAGGGAGGAAGGAGAGGGAGGAAGGGGAGGGAGGGGAGGGAGGGAGAGGCAAGGGGAGGAAGGGAGGGGAGGAAGGGAGGGAGGGGCAAGGGCAGGGGAGGGAGGCAAGGGGGACTGGGTCATGCCATCTCCCTGGCATCTCTCACCCTTCCGGGAAGCGCTCCCAATCCCCCGGAGGCCTCTCTGAGCCACTGGATTGGTGTCACGCGGGGCCTATATTTAGCCGGATAAATCCCAAATCAGGGAAGATTGAATCACTGTCTGTCAGCCCCACCAGGAGGACCAGAGGCAGGCCAAGTGGGGACACGGAAAGGCCAAAAGTATTTTGATGGAGGCGG
>CM077924.1:1581772-1775858 GCA_039797435.1 Crotalus adamanteus
GAACCAACTGTTCCAAGTGGAGACTTTGGAAAAAGTGCAAAGAGGGGCAACTCAGATGATCAAAGGCCTGGAGACAAAAACATGCAAAGAAGAACAGCTGCAGGAGCTGGGCATGGCCAGTCTAGAGAAAAGAAGAACCAGAGGGGGACATGAGAGCAATTATTCCAGTGTTTGAGGGGCTGCCCCAAAGAAGAGGAGGGGTCCACTTATTCTCCAAAGCCCCTGAATAAGGCAGGACAAGAAGCAAGGGACGGAAAACTCATCAAGGAGAGAAGTAGCCTGGAACTAAGGAGACATTTCCTGAATTAACCAGTGGAACTGCTTGCCTCTAGACCAGTGGTTCTCAACCTTTTTAATGCCGCGACCCCCAACCGGTCGTAAGTTGAGGGACTACTCCACCGGTCGTAAGTCAAGGACTACTCAACTGGTGCAGCACCGTTTGCAGACTGGGACTTTTGGCGGGCTCAGCAGGGCAGAGACAGCCTGGACAATTCCTATTGGCTTTTGAAAGCCAATAGAATTAGACTCTATTCAAGAGAGTCTATTCTATTGGCTTTCAAAAGCCAATAGAATAAAAGGGAGGAGCACAGCTAAGGAAAAGGGGGGGGGGGGAAATGGTGGACTGCATTGTTTGGCAACCCCCATGAAATGGTCGTTCGACCCCAAATGGGGTCCCAACCCACAGGTTGAGACCCACTGAGCTAGAAGTTGTGGGTGCTCCCACAATGGAGGCTTTTAAGAAGAGATTGGACAGCCATTGGTCTGGAATGATATGCGGCCTCTTGCTGGAGCAGGGGGTTGGACTAGAAGACCTCCAAGGCCCCTTCCAGCTCTGTTCTGGTTATTATTATTACCAGTTAACAGCCGAGATGGAGGTTTCTCAGCTTAAAGACGGGGGGGGATTCTGGGAATCGAAGTCCACCCACCTTCTGGCTACTGTGTCCACCTGAGACCTCCAGACATCAAACTTTATCTTAGTAAATTGAGTCTTTTTCTTCTTTAAAAACAAACTCAGGAAACTGTGCCTCAGCTGTTTCCTGCTAGACTCTTCCTGGGCAGAAGGCTGTGAATGTTTTCCGGTAAAATCCGAATTCAAAACCTGTGGTCAGCAAAAGCCAACTTCTTTTCTGCTCAAACATGCCCAGCCATTTTAGGAGCCCTGGAAATATTTCAAGGAAGGCCGACTCTAAGATTGACGGGATGGTTTGCTACTACTTCAGTTGTGGCTAGTATAAGATAATGGAAGATAAATCAGATTAATGGAAGAATAAATCATTCGGGTAATTCTTGAACTGCCTTGGAGGCCAGGACTTGAGAAGGACTTAAAAAGGACCCCCGTCCCCGCTTTGGGGTTCCCTCCTCAAAGCCCAAGACAGCTGGTCAAGCTGGCCCCAAAGGCCAAGGACTCTGATAATAAACAATTTGTATTTATAGTTCATTTAGCAACCGTTCAAAGTTACAGCAGCACTGAAAAAAGCCACTTATAGCCGTTTTTTCACACTTACGACCGTCGCAGCATCCCCAGGGTCACGTGATCAACATTCAGACGCTTGGCAACTGACTCATACTTATGACGGTCGCGGTGTCCCCGGGGTCACGTGATCCCCTTCTGACAAGCAAAGTCAGATTCACTTTACAACCGTTACTGAGTAACTGCGGTGGTTCACTCAACAACAGTGGCGAGAAGTCGTAAAATGGGGGAAAACTCACTTAACTGTCTCGCTTAGCAACGGACCATCCGTATTGTATTTAGCTGACTATTCATGTTTTTAACTTTTCGTGCCTAATGTTCTAACGTTTGTTTGTTCGTACTGCAATTGTCTTATTTCTGTATTCATGGCCTTGGACCGTGGACCAGAGCGAGACGGAGTTTGTCAAATTTAGTAAATCAATCAAATTAATTTGCATTTCTGAGCTGTACCCACCCAGGTTTTTTTTTAGCTATGGCAAGGGTAGTCTACCTCGGCTCTTTTATGACTGGTGGACTTCAACTCCCAGAATTCCTGAGCCAGCCATGCTAAGGGGAAAGGGAGAGGTTTCCAAGCTGAGCCATGCTGGCTGAGGAATTCTGGGAGTTGAAGTCCACGAGTCATAAAGCGGCCTAGGCCTAGGGCAGAGGTAGGCAACCTTGGCTCTTTTATGCCTGGTGGACTTCAACTCCCAGAATTCCTGAGCCGGCCATGCTGAGGGGAAGGGAGAGGTTTCCAAGCTGAGCCATGCTGGCTCAGGAATTCTGGGAGTTGAAGTCCATGAGTCATAAAGCGGCCTAGGCCAGAGATAGGCAACCTTGGCTCTTTTATGCCTGGTGGACTTCAACTCCCAGAATTCCTGAGCCGGCCATGCTGAGGGGAAGGGAGAGGTTTCCAAGCTGAGCCATGCTGGCTCAGGAATTATGGGAGTCGAAGTCCACGAGTCATAAAAGAGCCAAGGTGGCCTACCCGAGCTAGGGCCTTGTTAAAAAAGGCTGGGCCTGCGGGTTTATCCGAAACAGAAATGTCAGCAGGAAGGAAGGATTAACCACCAGCCAGGCAGGTTACAGAACAACCTGGGCCCCATCTCTGAATAAAGCTTGCCATGAGCCATTTCCAATGAATAACAGAGCTGGAAGGGACCTTGGGGGTCATCTACTCCTACCCCCTGCTCAAGCAGGAGACTCTATACTATTCCGGACAAATGGCTGTCCAATCTCTTCTTAAAAGCTTCCAGTGATGGAGCACCCACCACTTCTGGAGGCAGCTTGTTCCACTGGTTAATTATTCTCACTGTCAGGAAATTTCTCTTTAGTTCTAGTTTTGATCTCTCTTGATCGATGGCTGGAAAGTGATCAAGGAGAGACCAAGTCTGGAACTAAGGAGAAATTTCCTGACCATCAGAACAATTAATCAGTGGAACGGATTGGAAATTGTCTCTAGAAGTTGTGGGTGCTCCAACACTGGAAGTTTTTTCGAAGAAACTGTTTTGTCTGACGTGGTACGGGATCTCCTGCTTGAGCAAGGGGTTGGACTAGAAGACCTCCAAGGTCCCTTCCAACTTGGCTCCCAGCCTTTGGTTATTCCACTCTGTGTCAAAGCAGAGAAGAAAGAGACCCTTTGCTGGGTTTAATCATGGCTACTTGTGCTAAGCAGGGTTGGTTGGGTTCACCCAACATGCAAGGGGGCGGAAGGGGACTTTGGGGGCGATTTTTTTTCGCCCCCCCAAATTGAGGCTTGGCACCTGGAGGTCCCTGGTCAGCCAAGGTGATCCTTCCAGCACTGTATAACAGCCCCCCTCTTTACTGTGCATTGGAGGTTGGAGAAGGGGCCTCTCCACACAACACCACGTGTTGCAAGCACCCCTCCTGCTAATAGCCACGCTCCCGCTCTTCCTCCTCGCATTATGCAAAGAACTACAATAGGAGCAGCTGCTCCTCTGAGCATTGGGGCAGAAGGGGGGGGGGTAAAAAAAATGCAGGACACTGGAGGCCCAGCCAAAACCGGCACTCCGTGGGTCAGGGTTAAAGCCGCCTTTAAAAAGAGGGCCAGCCTAACCATTGCCAAAAAAGAAGGAATGTTCAGAGAAGCCCCACCCCCAATCAAGGGACACCCCAACCCCAAAATGTGCAATTTCTAAGCTTTCATCAGAAACCTCTTTCCTTGCAAAAAAAAAAAAAAAAATTTGCCTTCAGCCAGGAAAAGACTGAATTTGCCAACAGATGGAATAAATTCAAAAATCTGCCGCGGGCAAAGACATTCCAAGGATCCAGTACCCCCTCCCCAATTTTCTCCCTGCACAGGAATCCTATTGGGGGTGGGGGGAGGAGAATCAGGAAGGGAAGCCCCCCCCCCAAGCAGGCCTTGCTTCAGAGGAAGTGGCCAAGGTTTGCAGGCGGAACTGGGGGAGGGAAAAAAGGGGGGCTGTTTTATTGGATGTGGCAACTGCTGATGTGAACTATACTTCCCAGCATCCAGTGGCCCTTAAATGTCTCTCTTACTCCTGAGTAATTGCACCCAGAAGCACTTCCTCCCTCCAGGCCTTTGCTCCCCATGAAGGGCCTTTTTTGGGGGGGGAGAGTGTTTGTCCCATGCAAAGGGGAAAATTGCAGGGTGGGCTCTAGCTACAGACCAAGGCACCCCAAAGGTGCCAAGCCAGAGGAGTCGGGCTGCAGGAAGGCAGGGTGGTGGGACCCCTCCCCAAGGACATAAGCAATTGCCCCCCTCCCCAGATTGCTCCTTCTTGACCAGAGGCAGGCAGGGTGAAGAGAGACTCCCCCACACACCAGTTCAGCCTGGTTTCCAGCTGCAGAGCTGTGGGCTCTTCCCCACTGCAGAAGACCCCCCACCCATCTCTTGCTGCTAGGAATTTCAATCTCGCCCCAAGAGACCAAGGTCTGCTTAGGGCAAGGCCTTGCCCACCCACCCACCCCCCCCCGGAGGTCCTCCCATTGGAAAGAGACCCCTCCAGCCTGCCCAGGAACGGGGGGGGGGCTTTTTATGCCCCCCTGGGCTCCAGCATGGGGAGAAAGGCGCCCTTGACCTTGGCAGCACCTTGGGGATGGGGTGGCCAAAGGCCCTTTCCCCAACATTTCTCCCCCCTCCCCCTGCAAGGCCCAGAGCCCCCCCCCGTCCTCCCCTGCGCCACATCTGCACATCTGGAGGGGCGCGAAGCCTTCCGCGACTCTCCCTCTCCCTCCGCGGGGCCCGGGCCGCCCTTCCCTCGGGCGCCTGACAGCCCAGCCCGCGCCCACATTCCTGCCGCCAAAGGGGGGGGGGAAGGACCGCTTTGTCCGCCCTCCGGTCCACGCGGTCCCGGTTCTTTTCCCCTGCACACACACACACACACACACACACACAGAGCCGCGACGGTGTAAAGGAGGCCTGCCACACTGTTGGGGGGGGGAGAAAGGAGAGAGGAGGAGGGAGAAAGGAGAGGGAGGGAGGGAGGGAGGGAGGGAGAGGGGATAAACGGAGGGAGAGAGGGAAAGAAAAAGAGGAAGGGAGGAAGAGGAAGAGAGAGAAAGGGAGGGAGAGGAAGAGAGGGGGAGAGAGAGAGGAGAGGGAGAGAGGGAAAGAAAGAGGAAGGGGAGAAAGAGAGGAAGAGGAAGGGGGAGAAAGAGAAAGGGAGGGAGGGAAAGAGGAAGAGAGAGGGGGAGAGGGAAAGAGAGGGAGGAAGGGAGAGAAAGGGAGGGAGGGAAAGAGAAAGAGAGAGAGGGAGGAGAAGAGAGGGAGGGAGAGAGGGAAAGAAAGGAAGGGGAGAAAGAGAGGAAGAGGAAGGGGGAGAAAGAGAAAGGGAGGGAAGGAAAGAGGAAGAGAGAGGGGGAGAGAGAAACAGAAGAGGGAGGGAGGGAGAGAGGGAAAGAAAGAGGAAGGGGGAAAGAGAGAGAGGAAGGAGGGAGAGAGAGAAAGGAAGGGGGGAGAAAGAGAGCGAGAAAAGGAGGGGGCGCGCCTGCTGCCCGCCTCCCCGCGTCTCCCCGGCCGCCGCTCGCCTTTACCTGCCCAGCCCGACCAGCTTGTCCATGTCGAGGGCCAGGTGGGTGACCGGGGACATCGCGGGCCCGGCCGGGCAGAGCTGCCGGCTGAGCCCGGGCAGCGGGCGGGCTGGGCGGCGGGGCTCCGGGGAGCGCGCGGGGGACCCGGCCGGCTCCATCGGGCGAGGGAGAGAGAGACAGAGGCTCCGGCGAGCGGGACGCGCGGCTGGCTCCGGCTCTTCCCTCCTGCGCGCCAAAGAGGAGCCGCGGCGCCCGAGCCGGCGCGGGAGGCTGCGCTGGGCTGGCCCGGCCCGGCCCCTCCCCGCCCCGCAGCTGCCGGCTCTTCCCCCCCCGGCTCCCGCCCTCCCTCCTCTGGGCAGCCCCGCAATGAGATTCGAAAAATAACAGAGCCAAGAGGCGCAGCGCCAACCAATGGCCGCCCGGCTGCGCAAGCGGAGGAGGGGAAAATGCGCAAAAGCGCAGCGGGGAAAGAGGAAGGCGGGGGGGGGGAGGTTGAGGAGGAGGAGGAGGGGGGGTTGGGAGCACGTGACTTTTTTTGCAGCCTGGAGGGGGGCTCTGCCCCCCCTCCCCCAGCCCCCCCCCACTCCCCAACCCTCTCCCCGCACAGAAAGGAGTGGAGAGATCGGCGGTGCGCGCGATGGGGCGGCGGACTCTTCCTCCACCGGGAGGCCTGGTGGGGGTCGGGGGGGGTCTCTTGGGGATGGGGGCAATTGAGGAGGGGGCCTGGTTGAAGGTGATTTGGGGTCCGGGAGGAAGGGCGCCTTTGCACCCCCCCCCTCAAGGGCCGCAGATGATGCCTGTGCAGGCCTGATTCTCAGCCCCCTCCCCAATCTGGATTTAATCTCTATTTCTCCATCCCATCTCTCTCTCTTTCATTCTGTCATTCTCATTCTCTCTCATTCTTGCATTATCACTCTCATTCTTTTTTCTCTCCTTTTTCTCTCATTCTTTCTCCTTTCTCATTCTGTCTTTCTCATTCTCTCATTCATTCATTCTATTTCATTCTCGCATTCTCATTCTCTCTTTTTCATTATCGCTCATTCTTTTTTTCTTTTTCTCTCCTTTTCCTCTCATTCTTTCATTCTTTTTCTTTCTCATTCTGTCTTATTCTCTGTCTCATTCTCTATCTCATTCTTTCATTCTAGTTCATTCTCTCATTCTTATTCTCATTCTCTCATTCTTTCATGATTCTCTCTCATTCTTTTTCTCTCCGTTTCCTCTCATTCTTTATCTCTCATTCTTTTTCTTCTTTCTCATTCTGCCTTTCTCATTCTCTCATTCTTTCATTCTCTCATTCTTTCATTATTCTCTCTCATTCTTTCTCTCCGTTTCCTCTCATTCTTTATCTCTCATTCTTTTTCTTCTTTCTCATTCTGTCTTTCTCATTCTGTCTTTCTCATTCTCATTCTTTCATTCTTTCATTATTCTCTCTCATTCTTTTTCTCTCCGTTTCCTCTCATTCTTTATCTCTCATTCTTTTTCTTTTTTCTCATTCTGTCTTTCTCATTCTTTCATTCTCTCATTCTATTTCATTCTCTCATTCTTATTCTCATTCTTTCATTCTCATTCTCTCTTATTTTTCTCTCTCATTCTCTGTCTCATTCTTTCTGCCTCTCATTCTCTCTCTCTCTCTCTCTCTCTCTCTCTCTCACACACACACACACACACACACACACACAAATGCCTTTGGAACACTCCTGCTCCTTACCCACTGCCTTCCAACCCTTTCCTTCCAATCCAAGATAAGAACCGTGTTTGCTAATAAATAAGCAAACAAACTCAAATGGGCAGAGCTGCCACAAGAAAGGTAAAGAAAGTGAAAAGACAAAAAAAAAAGTCAGGGTGAGATGAGGGAACAGAAAAGACTTTGGCCGCACAATCCCGGGAGTTGCATTCTTGGCATTTTATGCATGACTTGCCTTCCGCTGCTTCCTTGCCACACCTCCCCACTCCTTTTTCACCCAGGGGCTGGATGGGAGCACCTTCCCTAAAAAAAAACAGGCCAGAAAAAAAGGTGGGATAACTAAGCAAAGGAAAACCTGGCCTGGAAAGGTAGACAGATGGGATACGTGTCTGATAAGCTCCAGTTGTGGCAGGTGGCAGAGGAGAAGTAGGACTATTGTGGGTTGTGTAAATAAACACGTGCTTTCAGCCTGTCCTGGGTCTGTAGCGCACACGTTTCTTTGCGTGGCAATTGATGAGTTAAAGCTCAGGTAGGCCACGGCTGGGCCCCAAATTTCCATTGCCAAGCAAGTCGGTTGCCCCATTTTATGAAGGGTTTTGCCACAGTTCTTAAATCAGGGGTCTTCAAACTTGGCCCTTTGATGACTTGATTGATAGGCTGTGTTTAGCGAGCACACCCCGATGTTGTGATTGCAGAAACTGGCTCACATTTTCCATCTTCCAGTGGCCGGCAGCTGGGCCTGGCTGCAGCTCAGCTCAGTCCAGAGGTCAGGTGTGGTGTGAGAATCTCACACACACACACACACACACACACACACACACACAAACACACACGGACTTTGGCAAGGGAGGGAAAATGATGGCTGCTTCTGAACAACAGTTATCGCTTTGGCACCAGGCGCCCGGCCAAGGGCGTCTCCTTTGGCCTTCCGAAGGCGACTTTGGGCGGGAGAATTATCCGAGAAGGGGTCGGCGGCTGCAGCTGGACATGGCTGCAGGGAAGGCGCTAATTGGGGATGGGCCAAGGAGGGAGGGAGGGTCTCGCCTTGCCTCCCCGGGAATGTGCTTTAGGGCCTGGGAGGACTCACTGGTGATCTTTTTGCCAAGACTGGCCACCCCAAAGGGATACACAGCTCTCTTATTTTTCCTGTGTCTCTCCTCTCTATCCTATTCTCTCTCTCACCCCTTTCTCTTTCTTCTCTCTCTCTTTTTATTTCTTTCTCTTCTCTGTCTTATTCTCTCTCTCTCTTCTCACTTTTTCTCTTTATCTATCTCTCTCTCTTTCTCTCCTATTTCCTCTCTCTCATGTCTCTCACCTACACATGTGTGTCTCTCACGCAAGCCTCTCTGACACACATACAAATCTCTCTCTCACACACAGTCTCTCACATGCACACGACACACACAGTGTCTCACTAATTTTTCACACAGAATCATCTCTCTCATGCACACACAGGTCTCTCCCTCACATACATACACACCTCTCCCTCTCTTTCTCACACACCCACACCCACAAACACACACACACGTCTCTCACGTGCACACAAATTCAGACATATACACGCACACCCCTCTCTCACACAAAGTCTCTCTCATACACATAAACACACTTCCCTCGCACAGACACACATCTCTCGCACTCACATGTGCAAGTCTCTCTCTCACACACACTCACACAGAGGGTTTTTTTTTTTTTTTTGATTGCCCCAAATGGCTGCCCTGGGGGTGGGGGGAGGAAACTCAGAGTAAAGTCGCTTCTGATTCAGCTCCTCTATCTAAATAACTGCTGATTTTCTTAACATATAAAAAGGGAGAAATAGGAATTAATCTGGAGCATAACCCTCCTTGTGTGAAATCGGAGCTTTTGCCAGGCATCTTCCAATGAATTTGAAAATTATTATTGTTTGTTTAAGCACACATCTGCAGGTGACAGGAATTCACCTGGGGTCAAATGGATTCTTTGCCTCTAGCTTCGGTCATCTCCAATCATTAATCCCAATGTGGGGATTAATTATTTCTGTGCCGGGGAAATATCTCGAGGGGTTTCTGAGCTGGGGTCTCTGAATTTAATTCTTTCAATACTGGGGGGTTCAGAAGCTGATGAAGTTTGGGTCCCCTCCCTACAGACATACGTGGGAACCCGAGCAAGTATGCTGGGAGAGGCAATTGCGAGTTTGCAACACGTCAGGGCCTGCCTGCCAACTCTTTCACATTTTGGGTTGCAAAGACACAAAGCGAAGGGAATAATTGCAGGGTTCAACGCCCTGCGATGAATGATGCAGGAAATATAATTTTTGTTGTCGTCGTTGAGGTCTTCTGGGATCTTCCTGGCAGCAAAAAGGACTGTTGGCATCTTCTGCAAAAGAAAAAAAAATTATAAGAATCATAAATGAACCACAAAAATTACAGGCACAAAGACCCAAAAAGAAAAGCAGTGTAAAGCAGAACGAATAACTTCCCCCTTCACCCCAGCGAATTAAAAACAATTTTAATAGCAAAACGCAGCATGATCTGCCTTCCTCCTGAGGTCCCCTGTCTTAATTTAAAAATATAAAATAAACTATAAAATAAACAACAGTTCATTTAGTGACTGTTCAGAGTTGCAACGGCACTGAAAAAAGTGACTTACGACCATTTTTCACAGTTAATGACCGCTGCAGCATGCCCGTGGCCACGTGATCAAGGAGAGAAGCAACCTAGAATTAAGGAGAAACTTCCTGACAGTTAGAACAATTAACCAGTGGAACTACCTGCCTCCAGAAGCAGTGAATGCTCCAACACTGGAAGTTTTAAAGAAGAGACTGGACAGCCATTTGTCTGAAATAGTATAGGGTTTCCTGCCTGAGCAGGGAGTTGGACTAGATGACCTCCAAGGTCCCTTGCAACTTTATTATTATTATTATTATCAAAATTTGGACACTCGGCAAATGGCTCCTATTTATGACAGTCGCTACTTGTATTTTTATCTATCTATATTCCCCATGGATGCTTTAACCTTTTCGGATGTTTCTGTGAGTTCTTTTTTGTCATCTGCCCTGAACCTGTATGGATTCAAAACCCAGAAGAAATAAAGCAGGCAGAAATTCAGCAGGTACAGCCCTGTTTAGGAAGAACTACACACCCTTTCGATAGCCTATATTCTGGCAACGTGACTCCACCTGGCAGAGATATTATTGCAAGGTGCCCAGTCTTTCTTTCTTTCTTTCTTTCTTTCTTTCTTTCTTTCTTTCTTTCTTTCTTTCTTTCTTTCTTTTTCTTCTTTCTTTCTTTCTCTTTCTTCTTTCTTTTTCTTTTTCTTTCTTTCTTCTTTCTTTCTCTTTCTTCTTTCTTTCTCTTTATTTCTTTTTTTCTTTCTCTTTCTTCTTTCTTTTTCTTTCTTTCTCTTTATTTCTTTCTTTCTTTTTTTCCAAAGCAGTCTCCTCCTCTTGCTACCAGACTGGCTGGGAATCATGGGCCCTGCAGTCCAAACCTGTTGCTCCTTCTCCCAGACAAAGAGGCTGAAAAACAGTTTTTAATCCCAGAGCTGTAACCATATGAAATACCACTGTATAAAGTGCAACGTTGACGTGCAACCTCAGCGCAAGGCAGGGTGAATAGAATGCGAAGGGTGTGTGTATATAACGCGTGTTCTAATGTGTGGTTTTGACGTGTGTGTAGGGCGCACTGTGGAAAGCCCTTAAATTTTATTGTGAGTTACACAAGGGCAATAGAGATCTATTCTATTCTGTTCTATTCTACAGCAGGCCCGGAGGCCTGGTGGTTGCTAGGATGCACCCGTTGCCTAGCAACCCTGCTGTGGCTGCGGTTGCCAGGAGCTGGAGGGAACTACCACTCCCACAATGCCTAGCCTGAGATGGCAGGGTGGGGGCTGAGGTTGCCATGGCTGCCTCTGCAAACAATATGGCCGCCCCCAGCCCTGCAGGCTAGCAAGGAGCAGAGGCACCATGGCCCACGGAGACCTGGATGAGGAAAGCCTGAACGAACTCTACACCTGGGTGGACGCCATTCCTCTCTCCCGGCCAAAGAGGAACATCACCCGCGACTTCAGTGATGGAGGTTTGGGGTGGGGGGCAAATGGGGGGAGGCATGAGTCTGGGAAGCAGCCATCCCCAACCGGGCGCCCTCCAGAGCTGGTCAGTCTTCCTGCATCTTCAGCCCCCCCCCCCCGAACACATACAACTCTCTGGAGGGCGCCCGGTTGAGGATGGCGGCCTCCATTGTTGCAAAAATCAGAGGCACTCTGGAGACCCCTCCCCTTTTAGCAACCTTCAGCCCCATTCTCTCCTCCCCTTCCCATATCCAGCCCCTTGCTTTGGATTGGGATGGAGCAGGTGCTCCTTGGGGTGGAGAGCTCTCCCTGTGCAGGGAGGGTGCTGGGCAGTGGGGGGGTCTGCAGTGATGGGAAGACCCCCAGGGAACCCCCGCTAGTGCTTACAAGCTCCTCTTCAAGGGATGCCCTGCGAGAATCTGACAAGGTTCCCCAAATTCGGCCACTTCCGGGTCTATGGACTTCAACTCCCAGGATTCCCCAGCCAGCATCGCCAGTGCTGAGAATTCTGGGAGTTGAAGTCCACTCAGCCTTAATGGGTTGAGGAACATCGCATTAGGTCAGGACAGGGGTAGGCAAATTTGGCTCTTTTATGACGCGTGGACTTCAACTCCCAGAATTCCTGAGCCAGCCATGCTGAGGGGAAAGGGAGAGGTTTCCAAGCTGTGCCAGGCTGGCTCAGGAATTCTGGGAGTTGAAGTCCACATTGTCATGAAGGGGCCATAGGTCCCCCATGCTGGCTCAGGAATTCTGGGAGCTGAAGTCCACGAGTTCTTAAAAGAGCCATGGTTGCTGGGTCAGGACAAGAACAATGTGGGAATACAGGTGTTTCTCGACCTACAAGTTCATTTAGTGACTTTCAAAGTTACAGTGGCACTGGAAATAAGTGACTCGTGACCATTTTTCACACGACCGTTGCAGCAGCATCCCCGGGGTTAATTCCAACGCATGCCCACAGCCAGGCGATCCAAATTCAGACGCTTGGCCACTGACTCATATTTATGACGGTTGCAATGTCCCGAGGTCGCCTGATCCCCTTGGGTGACCTTCTGACCCGTCAAGTCAGCGGGGGAAGCCGAATTCACTTAACAACCCCGTGTTCCCAGCTGAACAACTGCGGCGATTCACTCAAGGACGGTGGCAAGGAAGGTCGTAAAATGGAGCCAGATCCCATTACAGTCGTAAGTTAAGGACGCCCTTCGTTTTTATCGCCCATCCAGTTCTGGTTGCCGAGGTGGTGAAGTTTTATTTTCCCAAAATGGTGGAAATGCACAATTACGCTCCAGCTAATTCCACACAACAGAAGCTCTCCAACTGGGGACACCTGAACAGGTCGGTATTCTACAGGTAAAGTCAGCATCCAAAATCATCTATCCCAGATCAACAGAGTTCAGCTGTGGTCCATTGGGACACGCCTCGCCAGAACGCTTTTAAGCCTGTTTTCTGGTGGTTTGGAAGCGTTAGATCCCCAAATGGCCCTGTGAATATTGATACACAGGAGGTCCTCGACTTACGATGGTTCGTTTACTGACCGTTCAAAGTTGCCGCAGCACTGAAAAAAGCAACGTAGGACCGTTTTTCGCCCTTACGGCGATCGCTGCGTTCCTGTGATCACGTGATTTACAACCAACTCTTATTTATGACGGTCGCAGTGTCCCGGCGTCACATGATCCCCTTTTGCATCCTTCTGTCAAGCAAAGTCAACAGGGGAGTCAAATCCACTTAACGACCATGTTCCTAGCTTAATAACTGCAGCGATTCGCTTAATGACCCTGGCAGGAAAAATCTAAAACGAAGCAAAAGTCACCCCATGGTCACGGGATCAAAATTCAGATGCTTGGCCGGGTGACTCAGACTTATGACGGCCACAGTGTCCCTGGTGTGGGTCCCGTGATCCCTTTTTGTGAATTTCTAACAAGCAAAGTCAATCAGGAAACCAGATTCATTTAACGACCGTGTCTCCGGTGATTCGCTTAACACTTGGCGCATGAAAGGTAGCAGACAAAATTCACTGAATGGAGGACTCACTTCGCGACTGAAATTTTGGGCTGAATTGTGGACATAAGTCGAGGACTAATTGTAGTGGGCCAGTGGGCCAAAATCTCCATCGTATGGGAAGGTCTCCACCTGCCTCTTTCTGGGTGTGCCTAGAATAGAATAGAGCTGGAAGGGACCTTGGAGGTCTTCTAGTCCAGCCCCCTGCTCAAGCAGGAGACCCTATGCCATTTCAGACAGGTGGATGTCCGATCTCGTCTTAAAAACTCCAGTGATGGAGCATCCACAACTTCTGGTGGCAAGCTGTTCCACTGGTTAATTGTCCTTAATGTCAGGAAATTCCTCCTTATTTCTAAGTTGCTTCTCTCCTTGATGAGTTTCCATCTGTTGCTTCTTGTCCTGCCTTCAGGCGTTTTGGAGAAGAGGTGGACCCCCTTTTCTTTCTGGTAGCCCCTCAAACACTGGAATACCCCTGCTCAGTTCCATGTCTCTTTTTCAGGAAAGTGTTGAGCAAATTGAATTT
This sequence comes from Crotalus adamanteus, assembly GCA_039797435.1. Lineage (NCBI taxonomy): Eukaryota > Metazoa > Chordata > Lepidosauria > Squamata > Viperidae > Crotalus > Crotalus adamanteus. Next base: position 1,595,486 of record CM077924.1, read on the forward strand.
TTCCATCCCGGAGGACGTTGTCCGGAAGATTGCCCAGTGCACCCCAGGAGTGGTGGAGTTGGTGCTGATCCCGTTGAGGCAGAAGATTGAGGAGAAGCAGAAGCAAGCTAAGATGTCCACCAGCTCTTACCAGGTCAGTAGGGCTTGGGCAATGCTCATTTGAGCAAACGTGGACCTCTTGACGTCTTGTCTTTCCTTAGTCCACCCGACAATCTTTCTTCTCCAACGTACAAGCAGGCTGTGCCACGAGAGACAGCAATTTCCCCCTAAACCAGGGGTAGGCAACCTTGGCTCTTTTATGACTCCTGGACTTCAACTCCCAGAATTCCTCAGCCAGCATGGCTCAGCTTGGAAACCTCTCCCTTTCCCCTCAACATGGCTGGCTCAGGAATTCTGGGAGTTGGTCCACCAGTCATAAATCGGCCTAGGCCTAGATCAGAGGTAGGCAACCTTGGCTCTTTTATGACTGAAGGACTTCAACTCCCAGAATTCCTGAGCCAGCATGACTCAGCTTGGAAACCTCTCCCTTTCTCCTCAGTGTGGCTGGCTCAGGAATTCTGGGAGTTGAAGTCCACCAGTCATAAAAGAACCCAGGTTGCCTACCTCTGGCCTAGGCCCCTTCGTGACTCGTGAACTTCAACTCCCAGAATTCCTGAGCCAGCATGGGGGAACTGTGGCCCCCTCATGACTCATGGACTTCAACTCCCAGAATTCCTGAGCCAGCATGGCTCAGCTTGGAAATCTCTCCCTTTCCCCTCAGCGTGGCTGGCTCAGGAATTCTGGGAGTTGAAGTTCATGAGTCATAAAAGAGCCGAGGTTGCCTACCCCTGGCCTAAACCTCTTGCGAATCTCTCTGAAATGGGCAGCTAAATTTCTCTCGCTGGTTGGGGGATCCTTAACAGGAACCCATCAGATCCTGGAGGCAGAAAAGCCAAGGTTTTGAAAACAAAACAACTGTACAGGTAGTCCTTGATTTATGGACCTCAATTGAGCCCAACATATTCATTGCTAAGTGAGTCGCGTGTTAAGTGAGTGTTGCCCCATTTTACGATCTGTCTTTGCCATAGTTGTTAAGTGGATCACTTCCGTTGTTATGTTAGGTTGTTAAGTGAATTTGGCTTTCCCCTTGACTTGCTTGCCAGAAGATCACAAAAGGGTATCACGTGACCCTGGGACACTGCAACCGTACAAGTACACGCCAGTTTCCGAGCCTCTGAATTTGGATCACAGGACTGTGGGGATGCTGCGATGGCCGCAAGTCTGAAAAGCGGTGTACTAGGTCACGTTTTTCATTGCCGTCGCAACATCCAACGGCCACTAAACGAAAAGTTGTAAGCCAAGGACTACCTGCTGTGTCGTGCAGCGCAAGCCCTTCAAACACACGGCAGGAACACACAGCGTGAGGTTGCTCCTCTCTGGGTTTCGACCTGGAACTTGTAGAGGAGATCCCCCGCCCAAGCAGGAAATCCAGGGAGATCCACACAGAGGGATCCATGTGGCATTTTCAGTCACAAACACCAGAAGACACGTATTTTAGCTCTGGGAGGATGTCTCCAAGGATGGCCCCATGGTCAGACCATGGCAGTAGTCAACCTGCGAAATGGCCAGGGTCCAAATGATGGTCAGAAGGTCCCTCCCAATTTAGGAACTTTCTGAATCCAACTTGAAAGGTGATGGGGGGGGGATAATGGCAAACATATCTCCCCCTCCCTCCCTCTCTCTCTCTCTCTTTCTTTTCTTTCTTTTTACACTGTCTTTCCTTCCTCTTCTGCTTCTTTCCAGGGCCGGCCACCAACTCCTCTGGGCTGCTGCAGCCTTTGCTCCTTCCCGACTCCGTTGCCCCAGGTTTATGCCTTTCGCCACTCCCTTTTTACCTGCCTGGAGACACCTTGCTGCTTTCCCTCTCTCTGTCTGTTTGTCTGAATCAAAAGCTACAAAAAGGTGGAGAAGGGAGGGGGTGATCTTGCCAGATGCTGCTTGTTTTAAGAAAAAAAGGGGGGTTGCTTTGAAAGGGTCACCACCTAGATCAGGGGGTCTCCAAACCTGGCAACTTTCTGGACTTCAACTCCCAGAATTCCCCAAACAGCAGGAGGAGCTGACGTCCACAAGTCTCCAAGTTGCCAGGTTCGGAGGGACACCAGACCTGGACCGATACAGGAAGTCCTCAAATTAGGGCAGAGGACCCCAAACTATGGGCCACGGTGCATTACTGGGCCGTGGCCTCTTGGCCCTCAGTCCACGTGAGTAGCTGGGCAGTGCACACGTGTGTACGCGTGTGCTCACCCCCTTGTCCCGTCATTGCCGCAAGTGTTGTGCACGTGGTGGCAGTGATGCTAGTATCCTACGGGTGGTGGCATTGGCACAAATCTTGCACAGGTGATAGCGCGTGACATGGGCGGTAGCACCACATGCAGGCAGCGGTATTGCCGCTAACCTTGTACAAGTGATGGCATCTCTGCAGGCCACAACACAAGCCTGGTGGGCCACGGCGCGAGCCTTGTGCAGGGGCGGTGGTAGTGTGATGCTTGTGGTGGTGGCAGCATTGCTTCGGGCCATGGCATAAATCTTGCAAGCGGCGGCAGCGAAGCAATCCTCGCACCGGTGGGGGCATTGCCGCAAGTCTGGTGGGCGGTGATGCCACAACCCTCACACAGACGCCGGTGTCGCTGACAACCTTGCGTACATGCTCGCAGCCCCGTTTGCGTGCTGCGCATGCTGGCAGCCTGTTTGTGCCTGCACGCGCCTGTAGCCACATTCATGTTTGCCCATGTGTGTGTAGAGTGCCTGCCCCTCCCTCTCACACCAGGCCGCCAACCCAGAAAGATTGGAGACCCCTGTATTGTAGCCCTGGTGGGACAAGGCAACGTAGACCAGTGGTTCTCAACCTGTGGGTCGGGACCCCATTTAGGGTCGAACGACCATTTCAAGACTGTCCGCCATTTTTTCCCCCCTTTTTTTGGCCACGCTCCTGGCACTCGGTGATGTATGAGTGGTTGGGGGTCACCACAACATGGGGAACTGTATTATGGGGTCGCGGCATTAGAAAGGTTGAGAACCACTGACGTAGACTTACAGGTAGAGCTGTCCAGGGTCCTGAAATGCAGGTGGCCCATACAGGCAGTCCTTGATCTATGACCACAATTGAGCCCAAACTTTTGGTGCCAAGCAGGACGGTTGTAAAGTGAGCTTTGTCCCATCTTACAATCTTTCTTGTCACAGTTGTTAAATGTCACAGCAATTAAAATATAGGACATAGAATAATGGAAGGGAGCTTGGAGGTCTTTTAGTCCAGGGGTAGGCAACCTTGGGTCTTTTATGACTCGTGGACTTCAATTCCCGGAATTCCTGAGCCAGCCACGCTGAGGAAAAAGGGAGAAGTTTCCAAGCTGAGCCATGCTGGCTCAGGAATTCTGGGAGTTGAAGTCCACAAGTCATGAGGGGGCCATAGTTTCTCCATGCTGGCTCAGGAATTCTGGGAGTTGAAGTCCACGTGGACTTCAATTCCCAGAATTCCTGAGCCAGCACGGGGAAAACTTTAGCCCCTTCATGACTCATGGACTTCAACTCCCAAAATTCCTGAGCCGACTTGGCTCAGCTTGGAAACCTCTCTCTTTCCCCTCAGCATGGCTGGCTCAGGAATTCTGGGAGCTGAAGTCCACGAGTCATAAAAGAGCCAAGGTGGCCTACCCCTGTTCTAGTCCAATCCCCTGCTCAAGCAGGAGACCCTCTACCATTCCAGATAAGTGACTATCCTCCAGTGACAGAGCACCCACAACTTCTGGTGGCAAGTCGTTCCACTGACTGATGGTTCTCGCCGTTAGGAAATTTCTCCTGAGTTCTAAGTTGCTAGTTGTGAAGTTAGTAATCCGGCTGTGATGTGACTCTAACTTCCCCGTTGATTTGGCTTGTCAGAGAACCCTGGGACGCTGCGACCGTCCTAAACACGTGCCGGTGGCCAAGTGTCCACATTTTTTTCAAATTTTTTTCATGTGACCCTGAGGAGGCTGCAACGGTTGTGAGCATACAAAACGGTTGGGTCATTTTTTTTCAGTACCTTTATAACTTTGAGCAGTCCCTGAATGAATTGCCGTACGTTGTGCACTGCCGATCGTTTTGAGCAGTAGTGTACACAGTTACAGTATAACCTGGGCAAGAAACACCTAAAACAGTGTTGGTGAAACTTTTGGGCTTCACGTATCAAAAATTAGGGAAATGTCTAACTTCTGATTTGTGTGTGTGTGTGTGTCCCACACACACACAAACATCCCAAACAAATGAGAAACACTTCTCTATCTTCCTCCTATCTAAACAGTGGCACTCAGGGGCAATGCCAAAGCAGAAGCAGAAATCCAAGCCTTATCTTCAGCCTTAGTGCCCCCACTACCATCAAAACATGGGGGGGTGTTCCAGAGGTCATGAGACAGCCCAGCCCTCTCCTACAACGTCCAAAGGCCGCAAGGACGCAATCCCCATTCTCATGTGGCTTCTGCAGCCTCCAAAAATCATGCAGAACGGGGCATGCTTCTGAGAACGGTTTCAAGTGAACACTGGTGTGTGTCACTCAAAACATCACGGCGTATCATCTTTGATGCGCGTGTCACAGGTTCACCATCACTCATCTAGAACCGAGGTCCCCAACCTTTTGGGCACCAGGGACCACCAGTTCCGTGGAGAAAAGCTTTTCCACGGACCGGAGGGGGCATGGGTTTGTGTGCTGCCTGCATCCCACGGATGGGGCTTTGCTTGTTTCTGCGGCCCGGTTGGTGGCATGATGTGGCCCAATACTGGTCCACAAACTGGGGGTTGGGGACCCCTGATCTAGAAGGTCTGCAGTTTCCTGCCTCTCCCCAGGCCCAATTCACCAGGATGATGTTCTATGTTGCCTGTCCTGTGTGTCTTGAGTCATGTTGACTAGTGGCTGTTGACTTCTTAGCTCTGCAGAAGGAGCTGAAGCCCCCTTAGGCCCTCCGTGAGCAAGTTTAGATTTGTGCCTGAGGGCTATTGGAATTAAAAAAAACAAAATATTAGTAGAGGAAGGACTATCCTGAGCAGGATGTCAAGGAGCAGAAGAGGACTCTCTTGTTTTGCTCCGAAACAAAGGATCTCGGTGGAGAGATTCTCAAAGGATTTCTATAATCTCCCTGGAGGCCCAATCTGATCACGGCTGTTGTTGGAGATTGTGCAAAGCTTTCTGCTTAATTGAGAAAGCTTGGAAACACACCAAGGATCCACCCGAAGGAGAAAAAAGAGGCCATTTGTAATCGGAGGACAACTCAAAGGCAGATTAGATTAGATTTTTTTAGATATTAGATAACCTTTATTGTCTTTTTTTACTGTGGGCACAACGGTGCACATTAAAAATGAAATTTAATTGCTCTCAAAGCGTACACCTACATAACACACATTTAAACATACTCTATATAACATATGTGTAGACCTACACCCTTATGTATAAGTAACATGTAGTAGTGGGATTCAAATACCTGGAACAACCGGTTCTCTGCGTGGACGCTGCTTCCAGAAGTTCATTCTGGACCTGGCATCCACGCACTTTCGGTGGGCCGTTCTGGCCCTGGGAGGTCTCCCTGGCTCAGAACGGACTTCCGGAAGTGGCGTCCATGCACTTCCGGTGGGCCATTCTGGCCCTGGGAGGTCTCCCTGGCTCAGAACGGACTTCCGGAAGTGGCGTCCATGCACTTCCGGTGGGCCGTTCTGGTCCTGGGAGGTCTCCTTGGCTCAGAACGGACTTCCGGAAGTGGCATCCACGCACTTCCGGTGGGCCGTTCTAGGCCTGGGAGGTCTCCTTGGCTCAGAACGGACTTCCGGAAGTGGCATCCACGCACTTCCGGTGGGCTGTTCTAGGCGTGAGACGTCTCCCTGGCTCAGAACGGACTTCCGGAAGTGGCATCCACACACTTCCAGCGGGCCGTTCTGGGCCTGGGAGGTCTCCTTGGCTCAGAACGGACTTCCGGAAGTGGCATCCACGCACTTCCGGCGGGGCGTTCTGGCCCTGGGAAGTCTCCCTGGCTCAGAACGGACTTCCGGAAGTGGCATCCACGCACTTCCGGTGGGCCGTTCTAGGCCTGGGAGGTCTCCTTGGCTCAGAACGGACTTCCGGAAGTGGCATCCACGTACTTCCAGTGGGCCGTTCTAGGCCTGAGACGTCTCCCTGGCTCAGAATGGACTTCCGGAAGTGGCATCCACGCACTTCCGGCGGGCCGTTCTGACCTGTGAGGTCTCCCTGGGTCAGAACGGACTTCCGGAAGTGGCATCCATGCACTTCCAGTGGGCCGTTCTGGGCCTGAGAGGTCTCCCTGGCTCAGAACGGACTTCCGGAAGTGGCGTCCATGCACTTCTGGTGGTCCGTTCTGGGCCTTGTGAAACAGGGCTAGGGCTTCAGCCGGTTTGCCGAACTCAACCCAGAATTAGCTACCGGTTCTGCCGAAGAGGTGCGAACTGGCTGAATCCCGCCACCGGTAACATATAAATATTTATCACTGTCCACGTTAAATACATAACGGAAGGAGGAAGCTTGAGAATTCACAAGGTTAACGCTGTATGGCACAAAACTTTGATCGAATCTGGATGTTCTGCTCCGGATACCACAAAGCCCCCCCTCCTCCCAGACGATATTATTGGTGGTGCCGCTGGTTCTCCGTTGGATCCCAGCTCAGAAAAAAAGGCAAAGGCTTGCTGGCCGTTGATCAAAGCCGAGCTGAATCTAGGGAACGAAAGTCGAACCCCAGCGCTGGTTGCCTTGGACATTCTCGCCCCAAAGGTGGTTTCTTGGACTTGCCTTGAAGATGTTTCGCTTCTCGTCCGAGGAGCTTCTTCGGTTCCTCAGCTCAGCTCAGCACCTTCAGTGAAAACCACCAAGAGAGTCCAGTGGCCTTTTGGAAAGGTCACGCCATCCCCTTTGACAGCTGCAATGAGTCACTTAATAATTGGGGCCAGGGAGGCCGTAAAATGGGGCAAGACTCGCTTAGCAACAGAAATGTGGGGCTCCATGGTGGCTGTAAGTCGAGGACTGCCTGAAGGGCATAAACCCCCTTCTCCGTTGGAGGAGATCGCTGCCTGGAAAGCTTTGGTCTGGTCTTGAAGCCCCCCTCCCCTTCTCAAGACAGCCGCTTCCAGGCCTTGCACAGGCCAGGTCACCGGTCTGTTTCCGTGACTTCTCTCTGGAATGGCAGGTTGAGGGAAGGGCACTCATGGGGTGGCGGAGCAGGGAGGACAAGGGGGTGGCATAGCATTCGACGTGCAAGCCTCTCTCCCTCTCTCTCGAAACAGGACCTGGGCATGCGCGCCATTGTGGAAGAGAACAGCTACATGGAGACAGGTAGGGCGGGCAGGGTAAAGGTGGGCGGAGCCTGTTTTCATGCCTAAGGCAGGACTCGAACTCACTGCCTCCCGGTGATTGGCCCAAAGTTATCCAGCTGGCTTTCCTGATTAAGGGTGGGGGACTAGAACTCACCGCCTCCTGGTGATTGGCCCAAAGTCGCCCAGCCGGCTTTCATGCCTAAGGCAGGACTCGAATTCACTGCCTCCCGGTGATTGGCCCAAAGTTAACCAGCTGGCTTTCCTGATTAAGGGTGGGGGACTAGAACTCACCGCCTCCTGGTGGATGGCGGGATAAAAACCTAATAAATAAAATAGAACATAAATGAAGATGTGTCCGTGGTTAAAAAGACCCCCCCCTTTAAAAATTCAAAAGAGGGTCCGCAAGCAGAGAGCTCTGGGTGAGGAGGGGATGTCGAAGGTCCCTTCTTGGGGGGGGGGTCCTCCTTTAATCCCTCTCTGGCATTTCACAGGCTACACGTCAAAGTCCAAACCCGACAGCACCGGGGTTTACACCAAGGACTCTCCCGGCTCGGAAGGGTGAGTAGCTGAGGCTGCCCCCTTCAGGTGGGTGTCTTGAACCCTGGACCGGGGAATCCGGCAGGTGGGGGGGTATCGAGGAATCTCTTTTCTCCTTTTCTGCCCTGTTGAATTGCAGCCCAGGGCAGTCAAGAACACAGGTAGTCCTCGACTTACGACCGCAATGGACCCCCAAATTTCTGTGGCTAAGCAGGACAGTTCTTAAGCAAGTTTTGCCCCCATTTTACGACCGTCCTTACTGTGGTCGTTAAGTGAATCACCAACACTTTTGAGTCAGTAACGCAGTTGTGAAGCGAATCTGGGCTTGCGCTTCGACTCTGCTTGTCAGAAGGCTGCAAAAGAGGATCGTGTGACACACAAACACACACACAAACATACACACCTGGGCACACTGCAAACCGTCATAAATACGAGCCAGTTGCCAGGCACCCAAATTTTGATTGTGTGACACTGCGGTTGCCGCAACGGTCGTTCGGTGTGGGAAAAAAAAATGGTCACAACTCACTTTTGCCAGTCCCGTTGCGACTTTTGAACCGTCGCCAAACAAAACAGTCGTAAGTCGAGGACTAGTTGTAAAGCAGGCCTGCGAGCAAGTGCCCTCGAGAAGGCACCGAAGGAGAGCCAGGGCTCTTCCAGGACGTCTTCCAGGGGTGGGGATGGAGGTGGCCGATGGAACTCCCTGCCACTGGAGGGGATCGTGATGCCTCTAAACTGGGTTCCGGCCCTTTCCGGGAAGAGAAGAGAGCCAGGCTGGGGACAGGCCAGGTGAAAATGTCTGCCGAACATCTGGAAGCATCTGGGCTCCCGTATTCCTTGGAATGGAGAGTCTCGAACTCAGTTTCCTAGGATGGGGTGGGGTAGGGTGGGGGGCTGACGGGGGAGGTCTTCTCTGCATGCAATGGGGAGGTCCACAATTTGTGGGGCGTCACGCTCTGTGTAACGGCTCTCCACTTGCAGGGGGCCCAAGGCACAGCCGGGCTACCTGGCGCCGCTGCAAACCGACGCCCACCTGCGCCTGCACCTGGCCGAGCGGGAACAGGCCCTGCTGGCTTCCCAGGAGACCATCCAGGTGAGGGCAGGCAGTGTCTCACCTGGCACCCACGGATGGCACAGGTGGGGGGGGGCAGGCTTTGCTCAGCCACCTCTTCTGCTCCTGGCCCTCTCAGCTTCCCCCTGTCCGCCGTTTCCAAGGGCCGAGTCTTCCCAGAAGCCCTTGCAGGGCAAAGAGACGGTTGAGAGAGGGAAGGGACGGGAGAGAGGCAGTTGGGTCTGCAACCTTGACCACTTTAAGACTTCAGCTCCCAGAATTCCTCAGCCAGCTGTGCATTCCTTTGGATGTGTATCCTCATTGTGGCCGGCTTATTCTCTTGCAAATCCCTTTCTCTGCAATCTCTCTACTCCAGAGGATGGAATAAAAAGAAACTTGTTGGGGAAATTCTGGGAGTTGAAGTCCACAAGACTTAAAAGTGGTCAAGGTCGCAGACCTCTGGTCTAGTTAATGTGGAATAATAATGAACAATCACTAAAATAATGATGGGTCTGCATAATTACTGGAATAATGCTGTGTTAGCAGTACGTGACTAACCTAATGCACATTGCACTTGGATACAATGTATGTAGCAAACTCTCCATTTTAGACCCGTGAGAAACGGACCTAATGGTATCACAATGTGTATTAGAATGTGTAGTCTTTTGTTCCTGAGAAAAAGAAAGTATAAAACTGAAGTCTGAACCCCTCGGGGTTCAGAATTGCTGGTTGCTTTTGCTTCCGAACCTGCGCAATCAATCTCTCTGCTAAACCCTCTGGAATGCATAAGAGTCCTTGCGTTTTCCACAAAGAGTGGTTAGGGCACCAGGCTTGCCCCACGGGAAAGGCTGAGTCCTAGCCCATGTCAGGTGACCCAAATTCAGCCACTTGGCGACCATCTTCTATTTACGACGGTCGCAGCATCCTGGGCTCGCCCAATCCCCTTTTTGCAACCTTTTCAGCATCCAAGTCAGGGGGGGGGGCGCGAAGCCAGATTCACTGAACAACCCTGTTTTATTCATTTAACAACGGCGGGGATTGGCTTAACAGCCCGGGCCAGGAAAGGATGTAACCTGGGGCCAGACCCTCTCGCTTAGCGCTGCTCGTAAGGCGAGGACCGCCCGTATTAGCCAAATCCTCCCTTACTTTCTCCGTGGAGGAAGAGCCGTGGGTCAAGAGTTTCCTGGGTGGGTGAGGGTGGGTGGGTGGGTGAGTGGGTGGGTAATGATAATATAGTCATGGTAAATGCTTGGGCATTTCCCCTATGCTGCGTTCATGTGTGGGAGAGGGATGAGAAGGGGAGGAAGGAGTAGGGAGGAAGTAGGATGGTTAGAGGAGAAGGGGAGGGGAAGAGAGTAGGAGGGGAGGAGAGAAAGAGGAGGGAAGTAGGGAAGGATTAGAGAGGGTGGACGCAGCCTGGGGGGAATGGGCAGGCGGTACCAATGGTTAGGAATTTATTTTAATTGAATTGTATTTTGTACGAATAAATGGAAAATAAAAACTTTTTAATAATAATAATAATAATATTGGTACTACCCTTGCTTGCTATTGGTACTACCCTTGCTTACTGTGGCAAAAGCAAGCAAGGGTAGTACTAATAGTCATAGGCTCCTTGGGTGCAATCCCAAAACAACTGGAGCACCACTTGAACACCATTGGCATTGACAAATTCGCTATTAGTCAATTGCAAAAGGCAGCCTTATTAGGAACTGCTTCCATCCTGCGACGATATCTGTAATACCATCAAACATCCACATCTGCCTATCCCAGGTCCTGGGTAAGGACTCGATAGGTAGACAAAATGCCAAATCCAGTCTGAACATCTGGCTGACTGTGCGATGATCGATAATAATAATAGTAATAATGAGTTTCCTGGGACTCTTCGGAAGCAGCCTGGCACCGGGGAGGGAGGAAGGGTCCCTGGGGGTCCGGGGGGTGGTGGTCTTGGTTCCTCTCCCTGCTGCTTCTGAGGAAGACGGCCTCTCCCCTTAGATTCTGCAGATGAAAATCCGCAGGCTGGAACACCTGCTCCACCTGAAGAACGTCCGGATCGACGACCTCAGCCGGCGGCTGCAGCAAGCGGAGCCCAAGCGGAAGTGAAGACCCCTCCCTCCCAGCTGTGCTTCTCCAAGCGGGAGTGAAACACACACACACATACACACACACACCGTCCCAGCTGTGGTTCTCCCTGCAGAGGCTCCCTCCATCCTTCGAGCGCCCACCGCTTTGCTTTGCGGCCCTCCAGCATGGCTGAGATGTTGGAAGCCGAAGGTCTTCCGGCTTAGGAAGGGCAAAGTTTGGTCCAGCCGGCGGCCCCAAAACCCGAGTCCGGGGGAGACCCTTCCCAGAGGAAAGAAGGCCTGGGTGACGCGGAGACATTCAGACGCTTTCTGCGGAAGAGCCCAGGAGAAGCCAGGCCCCTCCAGCCCCCCACCCACCCCGTCTCCGGGCACCCTCATGTCTGTCTCCTGGAGTTGCAGGAGACCCCAGGAAAAGTTCTCCTGCTTGGATCTGTAGGCAGCCAGGGAAGGAGGCCGCGATAACAGTGGATACGGACTTTCTGGCCTTGCAGAAGAATATCAGGAACAGAAGAATCCTTTAGCCAGGATTGCCCCAGATTTGGCTCTGTTGGGAGGTCAGAAGTTGGCTTGGAGCCTCCTCCCCCTCCTCTTCTTCTTCTGAAGCTCAAGCCATCTTAGCTGCTGTTCTCCTTGCTGATGACTCCAGAAGAGAGAAGAACCCACCAGCATGGCTGCGGATAGACTTATGGACAGCCAGGAGGACAACCGAGTTGGTCCTACCCAAGATGAAGTCTTGAGCTCCATGTAAGGGAGGAAAACCCTGGGGGGGGGAAGAGAGAGAGAGAGAGAGAGAGAGAGAGAGTTAGGGTGGAGGAGAGGTATTCTGTTCTCCCTAGGAAATGCACAACCCAGCTAATAGAATGTCCTTCTCCAGTGGGTTGAGGTCCTTCTACTGTTCCAGGTTGCTTCTGGCCAGGAGGCTATTTCTGGACCCTCTGTTCTCCCTTGCCCACCTTCAGACACTTGAGCGGGTCCCATGGCTACCTCCCCTTCCCCAGCCCCAGTTGGGGAACGCCTGCTGGAGGCTTCTACTGGGAGTCCTTTCTGAGGTCGTCTAACGGGAAGGTGGTCTTCAAAGGCTTGGCGTGACCTCAGCTTCCTTTCTTGACTCTCTGGCCTTATGTGCACAAATTCCTAGCACAAATCCAACCGGAGCAGACCCCTCCCCTCCCCACCCCCCCACCTCCACCCCCACCCCGTTCTGCCTTCCTGCAGACAAGGGGGAGGGTGTCTTTGTGAAGACACTGATTGAGGTCCGTAGGTGGCCACCAGCTGAATCAAGGCATGTCCCAGAGAAGATGCTGTTTCCCCTCCCCCCAACACCCCTCTGTAGAGCTCAGGAGCCAAATATGGGGTGGGACTGCCTGTCTGAGCATAAGCTGTGCTTTTTTTTTTTTTCACACACCCAATTCACACAATTTGAATTTGGGAAAGAGGAGGAGGAGAAGATTGCGAGAAGAACCGAGATGGCCGAGATCAAAGCAAGGCTTGGCCCTCAACCCTTCAAAGTGACCAATGGGGCCTGGGTCAAAGGCTTGCAGCCTCCATACAGTGTTCAAAGAGACTATTAATGGTCCAGATGCTGGACCCACCTTGTGCCCACCACTGCACACAAACACACACACACACACACACACACACACACACACACACACACACACCATCCTCCTCTAGGTTTAAAGGCGAAGATGGAAGTGATGGCTTCGTTCCTTGGAGATGCACGGAGATGGGAGGGAAGGGAAGGGAAAGAAAAGGTAAGTCAACTCTTCAGAGGTCACCTCCTAGCCATAGTCAACAAGTGTTTGACCCAGCCTCTACTGGTCATTTGGAAGGGTTGAGGGTGAAGTTCTCGGAACGGCCTTGCTTCGATTGTGGCCATCTCAGTTCTTCTGCGACGTTCTCCCCCCTCCCATTTCCCAAAGCCCCCCCCCTGCGAGGAGGTCATCAATCCAATTTAGAAGCACATCCGGCAGAAAGGAACCTTCGCACTTCCTCCTGTCGCCCTCCACACCTTGGAGGTGGGGTGGGAGGGACAACTTCCCAGGGGTTCTGCGGAGGTGCCAGCATGAGGTGTGAGCGTTCTCACAACTGTTGTTGACGCTGGTGCTGCTGCACAGGAAGAGAGGGTGTGTGTGTGTGTGTGTGTGGAGGGGGGGAGTGAATAGGAAATCCTTGGAAGGGAGCAGATAATAGTCCGCTATGTCAACCTCCTTCCACAATCCCAAATCTTATTGGGAGTAGTGGGGGCGTCCTATGGGGAGGGGAGCTGAACGTTAAGACACTTTGAGGGCCCGCACAAAGATGGAAGGAGAAAAGGAGAAGGGGTCTACATTTGTTGGACCTCCGAACCATTCCTCAAAGCGGGATTAGCTAAGATCCAACAGGCTGTCCCTCTGGTCTCTTGTAGGACCTGTGTGGGTGGCTGTTTTTAAATTGTCCCATGGGATCATTTTCCTTCAAGAAAGTTGCATTCCTCCCCAGCCCTCTATTAGTGCCTTCTATACACAATGGCTTCCAGCAGGATGCCCCGTGGATCCCCGTGGCTTAATACGGTTACTCCCACGTGGCCCTGCAGATAGCACCCCCTAAGTGCCTTCAACTCAGTTCAGGAGGAGCTCTCGGTCTGATGGCGGCTTCAGGGGTTCCCATACAATTCTCTGGGTTTGGGTTTCCCGTTTGGCTGTCATAATAAGGACGCAGCCAAGTTTGGGGTGACTTCTGCCTCCCTTCTGACGATTTTTCCCTGCAATGGAACGGACAGAGGGCTCTCCAGGGTCTTGTGAACAGCCCGGATACTTCAAATCTCTCTCCAGCCTGGAGAGGAATTGAGGCTATCTTTTGAGAAACGGACAGTCTTATGATTCCCAAAAGCTCATTTATCCTGGCTAAGCCACACGGGGTGGGGGGAGGTTTTCTTGGTGGTGATGGGTGGGTGGGTGAGTGGGTCTGTCTTGAGTTTTGGCAGGTGCCAGAAAACAAAACAAAATAAGACAAAACCAAATCCAGAGGGTGTCATCCCCTGACTGGGCAGCAGAGGGCGCTTTGATCTGGGTTTATCAATTTCCACAGCTGTGGCTAGGGGCCCAATCAGCTGCTTTTGTGCGGGGCCAGCCCTACCCTGGCCCATTTTTCTCTACGATCACGCGGCTTCCTTCTGTAAAGGTAATTTCTGCCTGCTTTTCAGCATTAAATACTTTAATCCTCCATTCCCTCTCTTTTTTGTGGAAGGGTTGGGGTGTTTGTAGCAAACAGGACGCCCAAAAGAGAGCGTGTGGCTCAAAATGTCCCTTGAAATGTTCCTCCCCCACCCCAATCCTGCATTCATCTGCAGATTGTGCAAATGGCTCAGGATCACTGTGACTAGAATAGAATAGAATAGAATAGAATAGAATAGAATAGAATAGAATAGAATAGAATAGAATAGAATAGAATAGAATAGAATAGAATAGAATAGAATAGAATTAACAATAGGAAAGAATTAGAATAGAATAGAATAGAATAGAATAGAATAGAATAGAACAGAACAGAACAGAATAGAATAGAATAGAATAGAATAGAATAGAATTAACAATAGGAAAGAATTAGAATAGAATAGAATAGAATAGAATAGAATAGAATAGAATAGAATAGAATAGAATAGAATAGAATAGAATAGAATAGAATAGAATAACGATAGAATAGAATAGAATAATGATAGAATAGAATAGAACAGAACAGAATAGAATAATGATAGAATAGAATAGAATAGAATGATAGAATAAAATAGAATAGAATAGATTGTAGAATAGAACAGATTATAGAATAGAATAGAATGATAGAATAGAATAATGATATAGAATAGAACAGAACAGAACAGAATAGAATAATGATAGAATAGAATAGAATAGAACAGAATAGAATAGAATAATGATAGAATAGAATAGAATAGAATAGAATAGAACAGAATAGAATAGAATAATGATAGAATAGAATAGAGTAATGATAGAATAGAACAGAACAGAATAATGATAGAATAGAATAGATTGTAGAATAGATTGTAGAATAGAACAGATTATAGAATAGAATAGAATAGAATAGAGCTGGAAGGGACCTTGGAGGTCTTCTAGTCCAGCCCCCTACTCGAGCAGGAGAACCTATATACCATCTCAGACAGGTGATTGTCTAGTTTTTTTTCTTAAAAACCTCCAGTGATGGAGTGCCCGCAATTTCTGGGGTAAGCTGGGAGTTGAAGTCCATGAGTCATAAAAGAGCCAAGGTTGCCTACCCCTGGTGTAGGGTCTCCTACTTGAGCAGGGGGTTGCAAGCTCCCTTCCAACTCTTGTTATTCTGTTATTCTTTTCAGGGAGATGAAATGCACAATTGTGAACGTTAAAACCCTTCCCAGAAATAGTCTTGTTTTTGTGGAAAAGGTTACGTTTTCTTGCTGTGGGCCTTGCAAGCATAAAACCGTCCTGAAGGCAATTAAGGTGAACAGAAGTTCTTTGGAAGGGACCACAATTCCAATGGGGTCCTCCCACCTCCCCCCCCCCCCCCGCCGATCACGTCTAATTGCTGAGCATCAAATTACAAGTGGGAGAATCAGGAAATCTCCATAAAACGACCATCTGTGGACGTGGGCAGCCTCCTGTGGAAAACCTCATCCTGAAATAGGTCCAATTAGGTCTGTCCCACCCACTCACCCCCCATAATGCTAAATATGCAGGAAAAGCCTGGCCAAAAAAACAAAAAACCTGGTAGGTTAGAACAATTAACCAGTGGAACAATCTGCCTCCAGAAGCAGTGAATGCTCCAACACTGGAAGTTTTTAAAGAAGAGACTGGACAGCCATTTGTCTGAAATGGTATAGGGTTTCTTGCCTGAGCAGGGGGTTGAACTAGATGACCTCCAAGGTCCCTTCCAACTTTGTTGTTGTTGTTGTTGTTAGGTTAGTCTGCTCTGTTGAGTTCCCCGTAGCTACCTCGGGTTGGGAAAGTTGGACCTTAAGAAAGCAAAACAAAATGAAATTCAACGGTCACAAAATGAAATTCAAGCGGTGAAAAAAAAGTAAGGTTCTGCATTTAATAATAATAATGATAAAGTTGGAAGGGACCTTGGAGGTCATCAAGTCCAACCCCCTGCTCAGCCAGGTAGCCCTGTACCATTTCAGACAAATGGCTGTCCAATCTCTTCTTAAAAACTTCCAGCGTTGGAGCATTCACCGCTTCTGGAGGCAGGTGGTTCCACTGGTTAATTGTCCTCACTGTCAGGAAGTTTCTCCTGAGTTCTAGTTTGCTTCTATCCTTGGTGAGTTTCCATCCGTTGCTTCTTGTCCTGCCTTCAGGCGCTTTGGAAAAGCAAATGCACAGGTACAGTATAGGTGGTACCTGGCTCAGTAGTAGCAACTGTGAGAGGAGTCTTGAAGTGGATGATCCCTTAAATAGGAGCCAGCCGTGTGTTGCAGCTGCCAAAAAAGCCAACACAGTGCTAGGCTGCATTAACAGAGGGATAGAATCAAGATCACGTGAAGTGTTAATACCGCTTTACAAGGCCTTGGTAAGGCCACACTGGGAATAGGGCATCCAATTCTGGTCACCACAATATCCAAAAAGATGCTGAGACTCTGGAAAGAGTGCAGAGAAGAGCAACAAAGATGATCAGGGGACTGGAGGCTAAAACATATGAAGATCACTGGAGACTTTTAAGAAGAGATTGGACAATAGGGTCCCCTGTCCTAGAATAGTGGTCCCCACCGCTTCTGTAGCCCGGTTCCGAACGGGCCACACCCCCGTACTAGGATTGGGGACCCTTGGACCAGAAGACTGCCAAACTCTTTTCCAATTCTGTCATCTTTTAAAATTCTTCCGTCTAGCTTTTTATCAGCAGAGAACTTTGTAGGGAACGAAACTCCACCTCGTCCCGCTGGCCAGCCTGCCTTCCCAAATCCGAGCTGACCACCTGGGTGGACGTGGGGTCCAAGGATCAGGGCTTCTTCCCGGCTGCTTCTTCCAAAACAGAGCTGCCTGGTTGTGAAGGCAGCCAGCACCCCCAGGGACTGTGTTTCCTGCAACATTGGCCTTTGAACCTTTTGCTGGGACTTCGGGCCCCCAAATTCCCAGCTGGCCTGACTTTTGTCCTGGCGCAGTTGAGGAAAGCTCGATAAACAACTGGAATATCAGACGTCTTCCTGTCTCTGCCGTTGCGCCGTTGCCCTGCATCACGGAGAAGGAGGCTGTGTTAGCCACTCGGTCCCAGCAGGGAAGTTTCTGGATTCTCCCATGAGGACTAGGACCCATCTGGTTCCCAGTATCGTTTATCCTCTCCCCCTAATGTCCTAATGGATGGGGGGGGCAGGAGTAGGTCACCACTAGCCAGCAAAAGGCCTTTGTTTCCTTTTTCTGGGTTACCAGCTTGGTCTGCCTGGGGGCGCCATGATACAGATGTGGAAACTTTAGAAAGAGTGCAGAGAAGAGCAACGGAGAGGATCAGATTGTACAAAATTGATTGTACAAAATTCTAGTTGATTGTACAAAATTCTAGTTGATTGTACAAAATTCTGCTTAGGATTGAATATTGCTTTGATCTGACTTCTGTCTTGGTTGCTGGCTTTGCCTGGTGTTTATTAGAGTCATTCTCAGGGTCCATTACATCTCTTTCCTTCTCACTTTTCTTTTTCTTTCTTTCTTTCTTTCTTTCTTTTCCTTTCTTCCTCTTTTTCTTTTCCTTTTTTCTTTCTTTTTTTCGTTTTCTTTCTTTCTTTTTCTTTCTTTCTCTTTCTTTCTTTCTTTTTCTTCCCTTGTTTTCCTCTCCGTTTTCCCTTCCTTCATCTTTCTCCCTCCCTCCCTCTCCTGTCTTTCATCCCTCCCTCTTTCCCTTTCTCCTGTCCTTCCTTCCTTCCTCCCCTCCCCTTTTCTTTCCTCCCTTTTCCATTCCTTCCTTCCTCCATCTCTTTCTCCTGTCTTTCCTCTCCCCCTCCCTCCACTCCTGTCTTTCCTCCCTTCCTCTTTTCCTTTCTCTTCCCTCCCTCTGTCCCTCTTCTTTTTCTTTCCTCCCTCCCTTTCCTTCATACCCTCCCTTTTCTCTTTCTTCCTCCTCCTTTTGTTATTTTTCTCTTCCTTTATTTAGCTTCCTCCTTTTCTTGCCTGCTCCTTTCTCCTTCTACCCCACCAACCCCGCTTCTTCCACAAAGTGCAGCTGTATACATAACATTTCCCCGACAGACGTATTCTTGAATTTTAAACGCTCGATTGCAAACGGCAGTCCAGGTTTTGCAATAACAGGAAGCGGAAAAGGTATCTGAAACAGGCATAAATCAACAGCACAACTGGGGCGGACACCCCAGGCCCTGAAACTGCTTGCCTCCCGCCCTGCTCCCCCCACCCCCAGCAATGAGCAGGTGTTCGTGCAAGAGGAGCAAACGCAGAGACGCCCCAAACTTAAGTTTGCAATGGAACGTGCCAATAAAGGAGAAACAACAGTCCTGGGTGCTCTCTGAGCTGGCTTGTTTTCTTGCAGATGTTTCATGACCAAACTAGGTAACATGAGAGATGCTAGGAGGGAGGAGGGATTGTGAGGAGGAGGAAAAGACTGTGGGGTCCTTGGTGTTCTCTGAGCTGGGTGGTTTTCTTGCAGACGTTTCATGACCCAACTAGGTAACCTTATCCGTGCTAGATTGGAGGAGGAGGAAGGGGAAAATTGTGGGGTCCTTGGTGCTCTGTGAGCTTGGTTTTCTTGCAGATGTTTCATGACCCAGCTAGGAAACATCATCAGTGCTAGAAGGGGGGGGGTTGTGGAGGAGGAGGAGGGGAGGAAGAGGAGGGAAAAAAAGACTGGGGGGTCCTTGAGGCTCTCTCTCGGTGGTTTTCTTCCAGACGTTTCATTACCAAACTAGGTAACATCATCATGCTACAAGGCAGGGGGGCTTGAAGAGGAGGAGGAGGACTGTGGGATCCTGGGTGCTCTCTGAGCTGGCTTGTTTTCTTGCAGATGTTTCATGACCCAACTAGGGAACGTCATCAGTGCTAGAAGGGAAGGAATTTGGTGGGAGGAGGAGGAGGAGGGCGAGGAAAAGGACTGTGGGTTCTGGGTGCTCTCTGAGCTGGCTGGTTTTCTTGCAGACGTTTCATGACCCAACCGGGGAACATCATCAGGGCTAGAAGAGAGTGTGGTGCATGGCCAGGAGGAAGAGGAGGAGATCGTGACTCGGTGATTTTCTTGCAGGCATTTAATTACTCCACTAGGGAACGTCATCAGGGAGGGGGGGGCTTGCGGAAAAGAGGAGGAGGAGGACTGGGGGGGGGTGTCTTTGGTGCTCTCTGAGCTGGGGGGGGAGTTTCTTGCAGACGTTTCAGGACCCAACTAGGAGGCGTCATCCGGACTGCTGAAGAAAGCGCTTCCCAGGGGCGGAGAGATGGCGCTGCCCCCCCCCCACAAAATCCACTCTTGCAGGGGGGGGTCACGTCCTGGGGATGAAGGTCAGGCCCCTCCCCCCCGCCTCCTTTGCAGCCCGCCCGGCCAGTGCGGGGCGCTCGAGGCGGCCACGCGCCCGCCTCGCCACAGTTGGTGCCCTCCGCGCTCTCCCATTGGCTGCGCCTCCCGCCCTCGGCCCCGCCCCGCCCCGCCCTCCTCAGGCCCGAGGGGGGGAAAGCCCGCCCTCTTTCCCGTGGACCAATCAACCCGCGCCGGGACGGGGGTGGGGCGCCGGCCTCTTTGTCGCAGCGACCAATGGGCGGCGAGGGGCGGGGCGGGGCGACTCTTGGCGGAGGCTGCCCGGCGTCCCGGCGGGAGGCTCGGCGGAGGCGGCCGAGGCGGTCCCGGTCCCGGCGGGCGAGGCTTTTCCCCGCGCTGACGCCAGGTGAGTGGATCCCTCCGCAGCGCCGGCTTCCCTTCCTTCCTCCCCGGCGGCTCCTAAGCGGGGGACTCCGAGTCCCATCACTCCCAGCCGCCCCAGAGGTGGGTGGGGGGCTCCGCAGAGCGGGCCGTTGGAGGGGTGGGGACCCTCCCTCCCCGGTTCCTTGCTGTAAACCCCGGGGCGCCAGGCGGTGTCTCTCTCTCTCCCCCTCCTTTTCCCCGCTTGCTTCCCCGTCCCGGGATCACCGCGTGGTGCGCCGTCCTTCCCCCTCCCCAATGCAGCTCGCTTTCGCCGCAGGGCCCGGATTGAGGAAGGATGGAGGGGGGTGGGTGGGACGCGAGGCCTCCGGGTGGCACCCCGGGGCTCCCCCTCGCGCTTCTGGGCCACGCTGTGCAAAAAAAAAAAGCCTCCCACGCTCCTTTTGCAACCGGGCGCCCGCGGCTTTCGGAGCCTCTGGGGAGGGGGGGAGGGGGAGGCAAGGTCTTGGGAATCTGTGCCTGGGTGGGGGAGGGAGCTGCATTAATGGGGGGGCTTTTTCCTGCTCCCCCCTCCCCCAGCTGGCTGCTGTCTTGCAACCTGAACTCGCAGCCTCCCCCCCCCCGGACCAAAGAGGGGGGGGGAGCCCGAGCGCTTCCTCTCTTCTCTCCCCCCCCCTTCCCAGCAAAGCTTGGTGCATTGATGCAGAGCGGGAGGGGGGGGCAGGGTCGTTTTGGACGCCCCCTCCCTGCAGCCTCCCCACCGACTGTTTTATTTATATATTAAGTTTAGGCACAGCTGGAAGGCTTGGCTGAATGGCTGGCAGTGCATTGGATTGATTTTTGCGGTGTGTTTGTGTGTGTGTGTGTGTTTGTGTGTGTGTGTGTGTGTGTGCAGGAACTGTCAAAACCCCCAAACCTCCTCCCTCCTTTTAACAAGGTGCAGCCTCTTGGCGCCAGGATAAGAGGCTTTGCTCCTCCGGGTGCTGGTGAAGGGATGGGGTCTGTCTTTCGCAGAGCTTGTACTACAACATCCATCCTGCCCTGCCAGCCTGGCCCGGGACTGCCCTGGCCCTGGCCAAGGGTGATGGGTGGGGGGATAGCTTGAATGGGGTGTCTGAACTGAAGCTTGGCTTGGACGTTAGATAAAACTGGCGGAGGGGTTTATATAGGGAGGTTTTGGGGGTTCATTTAGTTATGTCCTGTGGTTTTATTTTATTTTATTTTAATAAATAACTCCGAAAGCAGCCAACGTACCCAATACCCATTCCTCCTCCGATTTTTCCCAGAACAACAATCCTGTGAGGTGGGTTGGACAGAGGGAGGGGGACTAGCCCAAAATTACTCAGCCGATTTTCATGCCTAAGGTGGAACTAGAACTCACCGTCTCCTGGTGATTGGCATAAAGTCACCCAGCCGGTTTTCTATGTCTAAGGTGGAACTAGAACTCACCGTCTCCTGGTGATTGGCATAAAGTCACCCAGTTGATTTTCATGCCTAAGGTGGAACTAGAACTCACCGTCTCCTAGTGATGGGCATAAAGTCACCAGCCGGTTTTCTATGTCTAAGGTGGAACTAGAACTCACCGTCTCCTGGTGATTGGCATAAAGTCACCCAGCTGGTTTTCTATGCCTAAGGTGGAACTAGAACTCACCAGCACCTGGTTTCTAGCATGCACCAGACTGGCCAGTGGTGGGCCATAATTACCCCAGGGATCTGGTGCAGGTTGATCAATAGGTATTTTCCAGTTTCCCAGTCTCTGGTGGGGACTGGGCCAAGGTCACTCAGTTGCCATCCATGCCTAAGGAGAAGCACAACTGGGTCTCCCAGCGCCTAGCTCAGCTCCTTCACCGGGGCACCCCTTGGCGGTGGAACCCTCCCTCCCATAAGTGATGGCCTTCGTTAAGCTTTTGAGTAATGTCTGGATGGATCCAGAATGTGAGAATCGTGTGGCGCTGCTGGATCAGGATGAGGCCCATTTGGGACCAGTGCTGGGCTTTCTGGCAGGGATCAACTGGATCTCTCTGGAGCTTCCAAGCAGGAGCTGGAGATGGTTTATTTTATTTCCCGTCATGTCATGGCATTTCATTATTTTATTCTATTTATTCTATTTTCTATTTATTTTATTTTGTTGTTATTTTATGTTATTTCATTTATTTTATTTTATTTCATTTTCAATCGATCAGAATAGAGCTGGAAGGGATCTTGGAGGTCATCTAGTCTAGGGCTTTTCAATCTTTTCACCCATTGTACCGCTTTTAGGATATGGCAACATCCGAGGACCATCAGTCGCCTAGCAAGGTGTCAAAAACTTGGAAAAAAAGTGATAAAGTACAGGTAGTCCTCGACTTACAACAGTTCGCTTAGTGACTGTTCGAAGTTACAATGGCACTGAAAAAAGGGCCCCCCAAGCCACAGCCGAGCAAGACACCTGCCTGCCCCCCCCCCCGGCGGCGCTCTTCCTCCTGTCCGAGGTTTTCATGGTTGTGAGCATTTCTGCTGAGGATTGGCAGCAGGGGTGGGGTGGGGGGTGTTTGGTTTTTATTCCCCCCGTCTGCTGGGTGGTTGCAGCAGGTTTTGGTCCCTTCACATGACCCTGGACACTGTGACCGTCATAAATACGAATCAGTTGCCAAGCATCTGAATGTAAATCACAAGACCCTGGAGAGGCTGCAACATTCCAGCTGATCGGCGCTTCTTCTGGGCTCAGCAGAAGCGCTAGGATCAGTGCCAAGGTCCAGCTGGAGTCTGGCGCTGATCCTGGGGCTTCCGCTGAGCCCTGACAGCCCTGCAGCTCCAGCCGTCTCTCGGTCAGGCTTGTGCGGTGCTGCCACCAGTTCAGCTCATTCTCCTCCCCCGCTACCCCTTTTCTGGGATGGTCGCGTACCACCTGCCAGGTGCCAATGGACCACAGGTGGTACCCGTACCCCCAGTTGAAAAGCTCTGTTCCGGTCCAACCCCCTGCTGAAGCAGGAGTTCCTGTACCATTTCAGACAAGTGGCTGTCCTGCAGTGATGGAGCACCAACAGCTTCTGGTGGCAAGCTGTTCCACTGGTTAATTGTTAAAATTACATTTTAACATTTTGTTTTATTTTATTTTTTTTATTTTTTTATTTTTTATTTTATTTCATTTTATTTTCTTTTATTTCATTTTCTTTTCTTTTATTTCATTTTATTGTATTATTTTATTTCATTTCATTCAATTTATATGTCACCCCCTCACCATCCAGCGACTCTTAAGCGCCAATTCCTTTGCAGTTCGACATCTGGAGAAGTGCTGCCCCCATCCTGGGGTCTTCAAGACCAAGAGCCCCCCCTTGCCCCCCCCTCCATGAAACTAGCCAGATCCCTGGGAAAGCCCTCCAGTGGTGGCCACTGCCTTGTCCTGTGGGGATGAGTTCCCCTGGTGAACGATACACCGCAAGGAAGCGCTTCCTTCTCACGGTCTCTTCCTCTTGGGTGATCTTGACGTTTCTCCCAGCCACTTTCTCCAGGCCGGGCCTGGTTTGGAGGACCTCAAGGGTGCCCTTGCTCTCCCTCCCTTTTCCAAAGCTCGCCCAGTGTCTGAGAAGAAGACCGTCCCTTTAGCCTGCCCCGTGTTTGTGCCCGAGTTGGAATCTTCTTCCGTCTTGGAGGACAATTGACTAGGCCGGGGCTAGGCAACCTTGGCTCTTTTGTGACTCGTGGACTTCAACTCCCAGAATTCCTGAGCCAGCCATGCTGAGGGGAAAGGGAGAGGTTTCCATGCTGAGCCATGCTGGCTCAGGAAATCTGGGAGTTGAAGTTCATGAGTCATGAAGGGGCCTAGGCCAGGAATAGGCAACCTGGGCTCTTTTATGACTCGTGGACTTCAACTCCCATAATTCCTGAGCCAGCCGTGCTGAGGGGAAAGGGAGAGGTTTCCATGCTGAGCCAGGCTGGCCTCAGGAATTCTGGGAGTTGAAGTCCACGAGTCAGAAAGCGGCCTAAGCCAGGGGTAGGCAACCTTGGCTCTTTTATGCCTGGTGGACTTCAACTCCCAGAATTCCTGAGCCAGCCATGCTGAGGGGAAAGGGAGAGGTTTCCAAGCTGAGCCGTGCTGGCTGAGGAATTCTGGGAGTTGAAGTCCACGAGTCATGAAGGGGGCATAGTTACCCCATGCTGGCTCAGGAATTCTGGGAGTTGAAGTCCACGAGTCATAAAGCAGCCTAGACCTAGGCCAGAGGTAGGCAACCTTGGCTTTTTTATGACTGGTGGACTTCAACTCCCAGAATTCCTGAGCCAGCCATGCTGAGGGGAAAGGGAGAGGTTTCCAAGCTGAGCCACGCTGGCTCAGGAATTCTGGGAGTTGAAGTCCCCAAGTCATAAAAGAGCCAAGATTGCCTAACCCTGGATTAGGGACACCCGTGGAGTTATGGCCATAGACCCGGGCCTCTCCGGAGACCGTCTCGTGCGACCTGCTTCATGGGACGGAAGACGTTGCCTGGGAAAACATGTGGCCCCAAACACGCCACATTTCCCAAAATGGCAAGAAAACATGTCATTAAGTGAATCACTGCAGCTAATAACACGGTTATTAAGTGAATCTGGCTTCCCCACTGATGTTGCTTGTCAGAAGGTCGCCAAAGGGGATCACATGATCCCAGGTCACTGCGACCATCATAAATACGAGCCGGTTGCCAAGTGTCTTGAATTTTGATTGGGTGGCCACAGGGATGCTGCAGCGGTTGTGAGAAAAACGGTCCGAAGTCGCTTTTTCCAGTGTCGTAACTTTGAACGGTCACTAAATGAACGGTTATAAGTCGAGGACTGCTGTCGTCGGCTCATGGTGAACAATAGAATAAGGTCTCTTCTGACTTTGGAATTTGAGCTTCCTCAAAAGATGGAGGAAGGCCACCACGTTTGTCCATTAGAGCTCGGCTCCAGCCATAAGGACACGTATCTCAAGCCCGGACATGCTGTGGGCGATCTCAGCTCTGTCCCTCACAGAGGTGAACACACATTTTGCATTCCTTTTGCACAGTCTTGTTGTACATTGCACCATGCCCCATTTTCCTGTTTGATTAATGCTGCGCATTGAACAGCCACTGGAGAATTTGGGGCGACGGCCGCTTCTCGCGAAGAATAAATGTTTGTTCATTCGCTCCTCTGTCCCATCCGGTGAGGGAGGATGGGTGAAGTTTCGAAATAGCAGGCGGCGAAGAGAACACAAAAAACCAGGCCAGGTGTGTCTAAATTATCATTATCTGCACGAAGCAAAAATATCTCTGAAGAAGTGCAAGAATATCTCTGAATTGTGTGCACAAAAAAATAAAAACAATTCCCCATTTCGGTCCCAGCCAGAAATCCGCAAATTCCTGCAACCAGATTTAGCGTCTTTAGTGTCTATCAATTCCACAAAAACTAAATACGGTAAAGGATGAATTAACTTGATAGATGATTCAAACGGCTCAGGATTTTTACAATAAAGAAAGGACATTTGGAAAAATAAGCGACAGGTTGATAGTGCATGAAATCTGAAGTTTCTCGGGAACGATTTTGCGTGGAAGAGCCCCATGTATACGTGAACTGTTTCGAGATCTACGGAACAGCCTGCCTCCAGAAGTTGTGAGTGCTGCTGTGACGTGATCAAAATTCGTAACACTTGGCCACTGACTCATATTTACGACGGTTGCAGTGTCCGGGCGTGACGCGATCATCTTTTTCTCTTTTTATATAGAGGTAGTCCTCAATTTACAACCAAATTTTCTGCGGCTAAGCGAGACAGTTGCTAAAGTGAGGTTTGCTCCATTTTACGACCTTTCTTGCCACTGTCCTTAAGTGAATCACTGCCCTTGTTAAGTCAGTAACCACAGTTGTTAAGTGAATCTGGCTTCCCCCCATGGACTTGGCTGGTCAGACGGTCGCAAAAGGGGATTGCGTGACCCCCCCCCCAGGACGTTGCAACTGTCATAAATATGAATGAATTTTTTTTTTCCTTATATCCTCCGAATGTAAATTGCATAACCACATGGGGATGCTGCAAAGATCGTGAGGGTGGAAAACGGCCATAAGTCGCTTTTTTTCAGTGCCGCTGTAACTTCAAACAGTCACTAAATGGCACTGTTATAAAGTTGAGGTCTCCCTATACTAGCGGTAGGCAACCTTGGCTCTTTTTTGACTCATGGACTTCAACTCCCAGAATTCCTGAGCCAGCATGGCTCAGCTTGGAAACCTCTCCCTTTCCCCTCAGCTTGGCTGGCTCAGGAATTCTGGGAGTTGAAGTCCACGAGTCATAAAAGAGCCAAGGTTGCCTACCCCTGGTCTAGGCCTAGGCCTCTTTATGATTCGTGGACTTCAACTCCCAGAATTCCTGAGCCAGCATAGCTCAGTTTGGAAACTTCTCCCTTTCCCCTCAGTATGGCTGGCTCAGGGATTCTGGGAGTTGAAGTCCACGTCATAAAAAGGCCACAGATCCCCATGCTGGCTCAGGAATTCTAGGAGTTGAAGTCCACGAGTCATAAAGCGACCGAGGCCCTAGGCCAGGGGTAGGCAACCTTGGCTCTTTTATGACTCGTGGACTTCAACTCCCAGAATTCCTGAGCCAGCCTGGCTCAGCTTGGAAACCTCTCCCTTTCCCCTCAGCATGGCTGGCTCAGGAATTCTGGGAGTTGAAGTCCATGAGTCATGAAGGGGCCAAAGTTTTCCCTATGCTGGCTGAGGAATTCTGGGAGTTGATGTCCAAAAGTCATGAAGGGACCAAAGTTCCCCCATGCTGGCTCAGGAATTCTGGGAGTTGAAGTCCACCAGTCATAAAAGAGCCAAGGTTGCCTACCCCTGGCCTATACTTTTGTATTAGGCTTCTGCATTTTTTTTTTCCTATCAGTATTTTATCTCTTGCATTTGGGGTTTATTTTTATTTTTTGTTTTTAACGCTTCACCTCCTCCCTAATAAAATCATTGGAAAAGGAAACCGCGATAACGAACGCCGATTGCAGATTTTTTAGGAGACGCTTTTCGCTTCCTTGTTCCAGACTCTAACCTCAATTCTGGCACTCAAAAAGGACATCGAGTTGTATTGTGTGTGTGTGAAATGAGGACAAGAGAGTGCATGATGGGTATGTGGCGGGGGAAGTGCAGGGGGGGTGGTGGACCGTGCAGGATCAGCCACTGGAAGGCTTGCCAGACCCTCCGGAACGGGTGGGGGGGACCGACGTTCATGAGAGCCTGTTGCTTTAATGATTGTGTTTTTTTTAATGGCTGAGATAATTGTCTATTTTTATACCTGGAAAATTGCTTCCTTGCCAGGATCCCACGTGCGGACACCGCCTGTGCGGGGAAGGAGCGATGCCAGGCCAGGAGAAAACAGACACAAAAGAGGGGAGACAATCAGGGTCTTACATTGTAACCAGGACTCGGGGTGGGTGGACCCGCCGGCGCCAAGGCCTCTTTGCAGCATCTGAGCATGTCTAAAGTGCATCAGAGGGGGTGGGTGGGCGGCTCAGGGTGATGGTAAGGCTTCGTGGGGTGGGGCGAGGCGATCGAGCTACCAGGGGGTCCTCAACTTACCAACCCAATACTTCAACCATCGTAAATAGGAGTCGGTTGTCAAGTGTTGGAATTTTGGTCACGTAACCGTAGGGAATGAGGCCATGGTCGTGTGGGAAAACGGTCATAAGTCACTTCAGATGGTCACTAAACGATTGGTTATAAGCCAAGGGCTCCCCGGATCTGGCATTGGACGTCTCCGGGCCTTGGCTAGGGCAAAGGGAACAAAAAGGATGCAGGTTACGTTCCTTAATGCAGAGGTCCCCAACCTGTGGGCCGTGGGCCCAGTCCTGGACCGTGGCCTACTGGCCACTGGGCTGTGGGACAAGCTGGCCACTATGCGCGTTCATCCCCACTTGTGGTAGTGCTGCAGCTGCGTGGCCTAAAGGGGGCTCTGCATGATCTAAATGAGGTTCCACGTGGCCTAAACGGGGCTCCATGCGGTCTAAAGGGGGCTCTGCGTGGCCTAAAGGGGGCATTGTGTGGCCTAAAGGGGGCTCCCCGTGGCCTAAAGTTTGCTTTGTGTAGCAAACTAGAAAGAAAGATAAAAAAAAAAAGCCTTTCCTTTCCCCCAGATGATTTCACGGCCTCCTTTTGCTTTGAACAGTATTTTTTCATTCCTTTTTTTATATTTCAAATGTCTGCCTTGCAGCCACCTGGCTGGCCGGGCGTTTCGATTAGACATTTAATTGGATTTTATTGTCTCTTCGTCTAAACGGTTTCCTTTCTCTCTGGGCTTCATTGCAAACCACCCAGAAAGCCTTTGCTATTGGATTTACACACACACACACACACACACAAACACATACAAAAACAAACATATACACACACAAATATATACACAGACATATACATACACACACATAAACACACATATATAGATACGCACACACACTCACAACTTTTATTCAGGCATATTATATAATATACCTGAACAAATTAAAGTAATGCATCAAGCAGCTTTTTCCAGCAAGGGGGGGGGCTTTCTCAGATCAGTGGCGCCCACCAACAACCCCCCCCCCGAAAAATTCAAATCTAGGCTGATGTTTCCAGAAGCTGATATTTTGCAGAAAAAGGGCCTCTTCCCCCTCCCACCCCGTTTTTCCCAGACGGAGAGGCAGAAATCTTGTGTGTCCCCCCCCCCAGGAGTTGTGGGCCAGTGAGACAGACTTGCAAGACGACAAGGTCCCGCCTTCCTCTGCCCCCTCCAGCTGTTCTGGCAGACGCCGCTAGCTGCTTATTTCTCCAACATCTGTCTGCACCCGCTGTGTAGCCGGCACATAAATGTCAGCCCAGATGAAGGGAGCCCAACATTTTGCTGAAAGAAGCCTCTTTGCGCAGATTGAGGCTGAGTTCCTGCACTGAAGTCTCTCTCTCTCTTTCTCTCTCTCCCTCCATCTCTCTCTCTTTCTTTCACTCTGTCTCTCTCTCTCTCTCTGTCTCTCTCTCTCTCTCTCTCCCTTTGTCTCTCTCTGTCTCTCTCTCTTCCTCTCATTCTTTCATTTCTCTCTCTTTCCCTTTGTGCCTCACTTTCTCTGTCTTTGTCTCTCTCTTTCTCTCTCACTTTCTCTCATTTCTCTCTCTCCCTCCCTTTCTTTCCCTCTCTGCCTCTTTCTGTCTTTTTGTCTTTCTCTCTCTCCCTTTCTCCCTCCCTCCCTCTCTCTTCCTCTCTCTCTGTCTATCATTCTCTCTTTCTCTCATTTCTCCCTCCCTCTCTCTTTCCCTCTATCTCTTTCTTTCTCTCATTTCTCTCTCCCTCCCTCTTTCCCTCTCTGCCTCTTTCTGTCTGTCTCTGTCTCTCTCTCTCTCTTTCTTTCTCTCATTTCTCTCTCTCCCTCCCTTTCCCTCTCTGCCTCTTTTCTGTCTTTCTCTCTCCTTTCTCCCTCCCTCCCTCTCTCTTCCTCTCTGCCTCTCTCTCTGTCTTTATCATTCTCTTTCTTTCTCTCATTTCTCCCTCCCTCTTTCCCTCTCTCTATCTCTTTCTTTCTCTCATTTCTCTCTCCCTCCCTCTTTCCCTCTCTGCCTCTTTCTGTCTGTCTGTCTCTCATTCTTTCTCTCATTTCTCTCTCTCCCTCCCCAATTCCCCACCCCACCCCTCTTTTCTCTCCAGGCAGCCTGGTCAGCTTGCCCTGAGCATGGCTTGCTGATGGTCCAGGCATTTTGGTACAGCCACAGCGGGACTCTTGCTGGGCCAGATGGCGACGGCCAACAAAGGTGAGTGTGGTCACTTGGGGGTGCGGAAAGGGTCATCAACCAGCATCCCTTTGAGCCAGACACACACACACACCCCATTTTTCCCTTTGGGGTGAGGGCAGGAAGGTTGTCTGATGTGTTTCAGATTCACAAAGGGGCTCATTTCCCAGCATAGCAGAGTCGGAAGGGACCCTGGAGGTCTTCTAGTCCAACTCCATGCTCAGGCAGGAGACCCTAGACCTTTTCAGACAAATGCTTGTCCAATCTCTTCTTTAAAATCTCCAGTGATGGAGCATCCACAGCGTCTGGTGGCCAGCTGTTCCACTGGTTAATTGTTCTCGCTGTCAAGGAAATTTCTCCTTATTTCTAGGTTGGTTTTCTCAATTAGTTTGCTGCTTCTGCTGCCTTCAGGTGCTTTGGAGAGTAAGTTGACCCCCTCTTTTTCTTTGTGGCAGCCCCCCCCCCCAAATACTGGAAGGCTGCTGTCATGTCCCCCCAAGTCCTCCTTTTCTCCAGACTGGCCAAACCTTTTAGGGCTTGTGGACTTCAACTCCCAGAATTCCTTAGCTAGGCAAGCTGGCTGAGGAATTCTGGGAGTTGAAGTCCACAAGTCATCAAAGGGCCAAGTTGGAAGACCCCGGATATAGACTTTGAGAGGAGTGGACTTCAACTCCCAGAATTCCTCAGCCAGCGTGCCTGGCTGAGGAATTCTGGGAGTTGAAGTCCACACGTCATAAAAGGGCCACATTTGAAGACTCCTGCTCTGATCATCTCTGTTGCTCTTCTCTTTTCAATTTAGCCTTAAAAGCCTTAGTTGCACCCTTCCAAGCTGGGTTTCAGCCCGTCTTTTGGAGCATGGGTCTTGTGGTCCAGGAGGAGCGCAGCTTTCTGGACTGAGATACCTGTTGCCATGGTGAGGGGGCGGGAGCATCCTTTAGGTCCTTCGGTGTCAAAGAGGAGAGGGTGAAGCTGCACCCAGAGATAATTCCTATAAAGGAGAATATTTGTAGCTGGGGGTTGAAATGTGGGGTCCTTGGTGCTCTCTGAGCTGGGGGGGGGGTTTCCTTGCAGATGTTTCATGACCCAACTAAGGAATATCATCAGTGCTAGAAGGGAGTGGGGTTTGCAGAGGAGCAGGAGGAGGAGGAGGAGGAGGAGGAGGAAGAAGAAGAAGAAGAAGAAGAAGAGGAGAAGAAGAAGAAGAGGAGGAGGAGAAGAGGAGAAGAAGAGGAGGAGGAAGAAGAAGAAGAGGAGGAGGAGGAGAAGAAGAGGAGGAGGAAGAAGAAGAAGAGGAGGAGAAGAGGAGAAGAAGAGAAGGAAGAAGAAGAGGAAGAAGAGGAGGAGGAGAAAAGAAGAGGAGGAAGAGGAGGAGGAGAAAAAGAGAAGGAAGAAGAAGAGGAGAAGAAGAGGAGGAGGAAGAAAAGAAGAAGAAAAAGAAGAGGAGGAGGGGAGGAGGAGGAAGAAGAAGAAGAGGAGGAGGAAGAGGAGGAGGAGGGGCTCCTTGATGCTCTCTGAGCTGGATGGTTTCCTTGCAGACGTTTCATGACCCAACTAGGTTACATCATCAGTGCTCTTCAACTAATGAAACACCTGCAAGAACCCCCCCTCCAGCTCAGAGACCCCCCAAAGACCCCCCCATTATCGTTCCTCTTTGGAGATCCGGCAAACGCCAGCAGGGTCTCGTCTTCCAAAGCAGGCTCCCCACCCCCAGCCTTTCCCTGGGGTGGCTGGGAGGCATGGAGGTTGTAGTCCCTCCAAAGAAGGGCACCGCCAGAACGTCCCTCGCATCTGAAAACTCACCTCCTGCCGTTTGGCGAATGCCTGAGCGGTGGGAATTGTCTCCGCGGCAACAGACAAGGCTTAATCGATACGGGAAATTTATCGGTCAATTAATTCCTCCCTCCTGCTCCGTGGATTCTAGCCAGGGCAGGGGCTGAAAAACAGCCGGAGGAGCCAAGAAAACGGACCTGCTAAATTGCCGACCCAAAAGAAAAAGCTTTTAGATCGAGTTTTGGAAGGCGGTCCTTTCTGGAGGGTTAGGAAGAGGCTGAGAGGAGTTACGGAGTGGGAAGGGACCTTGGAGGTCATCAAGTCCAACCCCTGTCGCCGATGGCACATGATGACTCCATGAAGTCGCTGATTCTGCCTGGATTGCAGGTGGACTTCAATTCCCATCAGTCCTGGCTGGGGCTGTCAAGCTGGCTAGGTGGCTGGCTGGCTGGGGAATTCTGGGAATTGAAGTCCACCAGTCTTAAAGGGGCTATGGTTAGACCAAGCTGGCATGGAATTCTGGGAGTTGAAGTCCACCAGTCTTAAAAGTGGCCAAGGTTGGACATTCCTGTGTTAGACCAGGCTGGCTGGGGAATTCTGGGAGTTGAAGTCCACAAGTCTTAAAGGGGCCACGGTTAGACCAGGCTAACAGGGAATTCTGGGAGTTGAAGTCCATGAGTCTTAAAAGGGCCAAGGTTAGACCAGGCTAACAGGGAATTCTGGGAGTTGAAGTCCACCAGTCTTAAAAGTGGCCAGGGTTGGACACTCCTGCATTAGACCAGGCTGGCTGGGGAATTCTGGGAATTGAAGTCCGCTTGCAGCCCACTTTCTGCCCTTCCCAGCCCACCCTGCTCACCGCGCCCATTGGCAAAAACACAGCTCGTTCCAAATTTAAACACGCGTGGGCTAGATGCATGTCAATCACCGGACAATTTAAAGACAATAATAACAACATAAAAAGACTCAAAGGGCAGACTCCACAGATTGCTGGGTCTTTTTCTGCTGTCAGTTTTCTGTCTTTCAAATCAGGCGGAAAAAGCTCCACTCCTCTGCCTCAAGCAGTGGGGATGGATGGGAACGGTACTGCAGGCCACTTTAGCTGACGGTGTTCAGCAGGTCAGCGGTTCAAATCTCAGCGGCTCAAAGTTGACTCAGCCTTCCATCCTTCCGGGGTAAGTAAAACGAGGACCCAGATTGTTGGGGGCAATGTAAATATATATATATATACATTGCTTACTGGTGTACACTGCTTAGAGAGTGCTTGCACTTAAAGCGGTATATAAGTCTCATAAATAAATAAATAAATAAATAAACGAATCAAGGAGAGAAGCCACCTGGAACTAAGGAGAAACTTCCTCAGAGTGAGGACAATTAACCAGTGGAACTCCTTGCTTCCAGAAGTTGTGAGTGCTCCAACACCGCAGGTTTTTAAGTAGAGTCTAGACAGCCCCTCTGTCTGAAATGCTATACGGTCTCCTGCCTGAGCAGGGGGTTGGACTAGAAGACCTCCAAGGTCCCTCCCAGCTCTGTTATTCTGCTATTTTGCCTAGCCTGGAATGAGTTAAAATTAGGGTTGGGGGTGACCTGACAGCAGCCTTCCAGTATCCCAGGGACTGCCCCAAAGAAGAGGGAGTCAAGCTATTCTCCAAAGCACCAGAGGGAAGGACCAGAAGCAACGGATGGAAACTAATCAAGGAGAGAAGCAACCTAGAACTAAGGAGAAACTTCCTGACAGTAAGAACAATTAACCATTGGAACTCCTTGCCTCTGGAAACTGTGAATGCTCCAACACTGGAAGTTTTCAATAAGAGATTGGAGAGCCATTTGTCTGAAATGGTATGGGGTCTCCTGCTTGAGCAGGGGGGTGGACTAGATGACCTCTAAGGTCCCTTCTAGCTCTATTCTTGTGTTACCCAGTCTGCCTTGTTCTAGTCTTTGATAGGTTGGGCAGGAACCACTTTGAAAAGGGAGAGGGTCATCCCACAGCCTATTTGGGGGACAGGGGGGTGGGCTCCGTAGCCAGCCTGCAAAGCAGTTGCATGATTTTAGATTAAGATTGGGGCTCCTCGGCCATTTTGGTTTTTCACCTTTTTATTCACGTTTTTGAAGCTTGCCCTGTTGCCTTAAGTCTTATTATGCCGGTCGTATAAGTCGGTTGAATAAATAAAATGCACCTGGTGGTGGACTTAACGACAGTGCATTTAGTGACCACTTGACGGAAAAAATGTCACTCTTGTGGCCCTTTTTTGCCCTTAACGACCATCACAGCAGCCCCGCATGGTCACCATTCAAGGCGCTCAGCAGCTTGACTCGCATTTATGACGGTCGCAGCCTCCCAGGGGGGCATGCGACCTCCGCTTTTGCGTTCTCCTGACAAGCAAAGATGGTGGCAGGGGGGGGGAAGCCGGATTCGCTTGATGACCGTCTGGCTAACTTAGCAACTGTACTGCTTCGCTTAATGCCAGCGGCAGGAAAAGTCGTAAAAAGGGGCAGCGCAGGACAGTTGAATCGGTCTCCCTGCCCGTGGGGAGAGGGTCAGACTAGATGCCCTCACAATCCTTTCCACCTCTGCCCCTCGGTGGTTCTTCGACCAGGGCCCTCCACCTTCCATGGGGCGGGGGGGGACCTTGGATGCCTAATTCAGTGGGGGGGGCTTGTTGGAGGGGGCAGCCTGGCTCACCCAGCTTTCCTCTCCCCCCCCCCCCCCGCTCCTGCTGCTTCCCCAGGCTCCAACCCCAAAGTGGGGGGTGTCCGTTTCTCCCCGACTCAGACGGTGACGGTGGAGGGAAGCTCCAGCCACGTCCATTTTGATGAGAAGCTTCACGACTCCGTGGTGATGGTCAGCCAGGAGAAGGACGGGGACTTCCTGGTGAAGGTGACCCTGGGGGGGGAGGGACCTGGGGAGGGGCTGGATCCTTTTCTCTCTGGTTCAGCCGTCCTTTCCCTTCCCTCCTTTTTCTCTCCCTTCCCTCCTTTTTCTTCCCTCCCTCCTTTTCTCTTCCTTCCTCCCTCCCTTCCTCCGCTTCTCTTTCCTTCCTTCCTTCCTCCCTCCCTCTCTTTTCTCTTTTTTTCCTCCCCTCCCTTCTCTTTCCTTCCTTCCTCCGTCCCTCCCTTTGTCTTTTTTCCTTCCTCCTTCCTCCCTCCCTCCCTCCCTCCTTTCCTCCCCTTCTCTTTCCTTCCTCCCTCCCTTTCTCTTTTTTCCTCCCTCCCTCCCTCCCTCCTTTCCTCCCCTTCTCTTTCCTTCCTTCCTCCCTCCCCTCCTCCCTCCCTCCCTCCCCTTTCTCCCTTTTTTCCTCCCCTCCCCTTCTCTTTCCTTCCTTCCTCCGTCCCTCCCTTTCTCTTTTTTCCTTCTTCCTTCCTCCCTCCTTTCCTCCCCTTCTCTTTCCTCCCTCCCTCCCTCCCTCCTTTCCTCCCCTTCTCTTTCCTCCCTCCCTTTCTCTTTTTTCCTTCCTTCCTCCCTCCCTCCCTCCTTTCCTCCCCTTCTTTCCTTCCTTCCTTCCTCCCTCCCCTCCTCCCTCCCTCCTTTTCTCTTTTCGTTCCTCCTCCCTGCCTCCCTCCCTCCTTTCCTCCCCTTCTCTTTCCTTCCTCCCTCCCTCCCTTTCTCTTTTTTCCTTCCTACCTCCCTCCCTCCTTTCCTCCCCTTCTCTTTCCTTCCTTCCTTCCTTCCTCCCTCCCCTCCTCCCTCCCTCCTTTTCTCTTTTCGTTCCTTCCTACCTCCCTCCCTCCTTTCTTCCCCTTCTCTTTCCTTCCTTCCTTCCTCCCCTCCTCCCTCCCTTTTCTCTCTTTTTTGCCTCCCCTCCCCTTCTCTTTCCTTCCTTCCTTCCTCTGTCCCTCCCTTTCTCTTTTTTCCTTCCTCCCTCCTTTCCTCCCCTCCTTTCCTCCCCTTCTCTTTCCTTCCTTCCTCCCTCCCTCTTTCCATCCTCCCTCCCCTTTCTCTTACTTCCTCTTTCCCTCCATTTCTCTTTCATTCTTTCTTCCTCCTTTCCTCTTTCTCTTTTTTCTCCCTCCTTCCTTCCCTCCCTCCCTCTTCTCTCTCTCTTCCTCCTTCCCTCCTTTCTTCCTTCCTCCGTCCCTTTCTCTCCCTCCCTCCCTCCCTCCCCCCCCTGTAATTTTCCACCATCTCCCTGGTCTGCAGCTCATCCCTTTCCCTTTTTCCCACCCACCCCCTCCCTTCAAGCCTAATTGCTTCTAATTGCCCTAATTGGGATGCAAAAAACAACTTTCTGATTGCCACAGCTGCCTTGGCGCTTTGCTTTGCCGTTTTGGGCCTAAAAAAATCCAGGGGAGGGGGTGGAACAGGCTGGGGGAGGGGCAGCCGATTCCCCCCCCCCCCCCGCTTCGCCTCTGAAGCTTCATTTCCTCCTGTTCGATATTAGGGGGGGGCGAAGCCGTGGTTTTCCACATTGGGTATTCAAAGGGGATAGAATATTTATGAGGCTCAATCTGGCTCCGCTTTGCAACCTGGTGCAGAATTGATGGATCCCCGGGGAGGGGCTTATGGGCTTCGGAGGGGGAGGGGGAGGCAGCAGCCTCACAGGGATCTGTTGGGGGAGAGCAGAAGTAGGTTCTGGGGGGGGGTTGTTGAGCCTCAGTTGGTTGGAGAAGCCCACCCACCCTACTTCCTTGATAGGCCCAGGGGTCCCCAACCTTGGCCCCTTTAAGACTCGTGGACTTCAACTCCCAGAATTCCCCAGCCAGCCACGCTGAGGGGAAAGGGAGAGGTTTCCAAGCTGAGCCAGGCTGGCTCAGGAATTCTGGGAGTTGAAGTCCACCAGTCATGAGGAGGCCAAAGTTTCCCCCATGCTGGCTCAGGAATTCTGGGAATTGAAGTCCACGAGTCATGAAGCGGCCTCGGCCTAGGCCAGAGGTAGGCAACCTTGGCTCTTTTATGACTGGTGGACTTCAACTCCCAGAATTCCTGAGCCAGCATGGGGGAACTTTAGCCCCTTCATGACTCGTGGACTTCAACTCCCAGAATTCCTGAGCCAGCCTGGCTCAGCTTGGAAACCTCTCCCTTTCCCCTCAGCATGGCTGGCTCAGGAATTCTGGGAGTTGAAGTCCACGAGTCATGAGGGGGCCAAGCTTGCCCACCCCTGATCTAGGTTATCATTTTAAAATCCACTTTCTAATCCCCATCTTGGCTAAGTTTCTTTCTCTTCTGTAACCTCTTTTCAAATCCACTTTGTCTACAATAATAGCAGACAGCCTCAAAAGCAATTTCTGAGTGCGTCGTTCCCCAGTCGCCCTCACTGCATCCAAAATTAGAGCATTTTGCTCCATTCCGTATTAATGGGGTTGAGTTCAAGTGTTCTTCTCCCTTACTTAAATTCTTTATCGTTGTTTCCGGTTCCATCAAGCACCCAGCCTTCAAAGTCCCATCTTAAAATGTTTTTTCCCCCCCCCCCCCCCGAACAAAAGAATTTTCCCATGGGAAGAATTGATTTCAAAATCTTTACAACGTTTTTTTTTTGTTGTTTTTTTAAAAAAAGAATCCAGAACAACATTTTCCCATGGGACGGATTCTTGTAAATAAGTTCACAATCTTATTTCCAAATCCATCTGGACCCCTAAGTCGGCTTTCCTAAATTTTGACATTGTTTTTGAAGCACGCCTGCCTTTTGGTTGACAAGGCAAACTCAGCCTTCGTTTCCTCCTGTCTCGAAGTCTTTGACATCCAATTTGTGCTTGAGGGAGGGAAGAGATTTATTTGCAGAGTAAAGTTGTCGAGGTGTCTGGCTTTTCTTTTTTTCTTTTTTAAATCTGTTTTTCTCTTCTGACTGAATAAATGGCTTGTTTTCTTGGCCACCTTCCCTTCCTTTTTTTTTCTGCAAAGCAGAATCCTTGTAATTTAATAAACGCAGCCCTGCTGGAGCCCATTATGGTGCCTTGTGTTGCTAGCCAGCTGTTTCTAAAACGTGTTGGAGCATTCACCGCTTCTGGAGGCAGGCTGTTCCACTGGTTAATTGTTCTCCCTGTCAGGAAGTTTCTCCTTAGTTCCAGGTTGCTTCTCTCCTTGATTAGTTTCCATCCGTTGCTTCTCGTCCTGCCTTCAGGGGCTTTGGAGAATAGCTTGACTCCCTCTTCTTTGGGGCAGCCCCTGAGATAATGGAACATCGCTATCCTGTCCCCCCCCCCCCCCATGTCCTTCTCTTCATTAAACTAGACATCCCCAATTCCAGCAACCGTTCCTTATATGCTTTAGCCTCTGGTCCCTTAATCATCTTTGTTGCTGTCGGGCCTTGTGTGTCTATACAGGAAGTCCTTAAGTTACAGCAGTTCATTTAGTGACCATTTGGAGTTACAATGGCACCAGAAAAAGTGACTTATGAACCTTTTTACACTCTTGTTCTCCTGTTTGAGCAGGGGGCTGGACTAGAAGACCTCCAAGGTCCCTTCCAGCTTCTATTCTATTCTATTCTATTCTATTCTATTCTTATTTCTATTCTATTCTATTCTTATTTCTATTATCCTATCCTATTCTATCCTGTTCTATTAATTGGCAGCCGTCCTTCAAAATGATTACTCTTAAACAGGGGTTTTGGGGGAAAGTGATCTAAGTTAACCAATTTAAATTTTAATTCTTTGTGAGAGTTGATTGAGAGTATCAGACAAATTAATCAGGGCTGACTTCAGATGTCGTCTGGAACATATTTGGAGCACGCTGTAACTGAATTCTCATTTTCTCTGTCTCCCTCGTGGGATTTTGAAGAAGAAAAAAAAAACACCGCCGGCTCAATTTTGCCAGTGTAGATTTATGACACAATAGCCCATTTAAAATTGAGTCCTTCCAGAGCCGTACTTCTCCGCCTAGACGTGGGCCTGTGATGGGATTAAACCCATTACAGAGAAGCCACATCTGGGTTGATGATTGATTTGAAAGTGTCTGCATTTATAATATTTGATCCGTGCTTAGGCCGAGCAGCATCAGAATGAGGGTTAACAACGATGTCAGGTCCAATTTCCGTTTACAGTCGCAAACACCTTCCAGAGAAGCCTCTCAGATTATAACCAAGTTTGGTCCAGTGGCCGTGATTCAACCTTTTAAGACACCTTTGGCCTGGATGATGGAAGTCTTCTTTGGCATACAGGCAGTCCTCTACTTAATGACCAGAATTGGCTGGCTGGGGGATTCTGGGAGTTGAAGTCCACATGACTTAAAGCGGTCCAGGTTGAGAAACGCTGCCTTACAGCAGAGGTCCCCAACCTCGCCCACTTTAAGACTTGTGGACTTCAACTCCCAGAATTCCTCAGCCAGCCAAGCTGGCTGAGGAATTCTGGGAGTTGAAGTCCACAAGTCTTAAAGTGGGCAAGGTTGGAGACCCTTGCCTTACAGCAATAAAGTAGACCCCTGGGCTTCTTGCAGTGGCTGTTTTCTGACATTTTCTGAAATAGTTTACTCTCCGATGACTTCAAGAGGCAAAGGTCTCCTGGGAATATTCTGGAAAGACTCCCCAGAGGGTTTCCCCCCCCCCCTCTGGCTTATTCTGCAGGCTTGCGTGTTGCCCAGTACTCTTTTACGAGAAGCCGAGAGAGGCAGCTAAATAAAAGTGGAATAAATGCAAGAAAAGACTTGTGCACAGATGCCTCTTCTCTCTGCGTGACTCAACTCAGCTAAGCAACCACTTGATAAGGAGTTGCTAAATTCTGGGGGAAGAAAACACGTGGAGCAAAAGATGGAATCGCATGCAAAAAAAGGGGCTGGGCTGAACTATGTTTCCCCCCCCCCTTTTTTTTTAATTGTCTGTCTGATTTATTCGCCAGGTTTTTCATCCTCCTTTGATTATTTTATCTGGTTATGTTTCGCTTTAAGAATCCTCTGCATTTGCTGGATCACTTGTCTGCCGTCAAATCCTCACTTTGCTTCTCCCAATCAGGTCGGCTTCCTCAAGATCCTGCACAAATACGAAATCACGTTCGTCCTGCCTTTTGTGCAGCTCCTGGGGAAGGAAATTTGCCCAGCACCTCTCTCGAACCTGCATCTCAAGGTGACCAACATCGCCCCGGTATCTGAAGGTACGTTCTCTCGGCTTTTGGAGAAGAAAGCGTTCAGGCCACTACTTGGAATCCTGCCTCCCGATTTGGTTGCCACGGTGTAAAAAAAAGATGTTGAGACTTTAGAACAGTGGTTCTCAACCTTTTTAATGCTGCGACCCCCCAACCGGTCGTAAGTCGAGGACTACTCAACCGGTCGTAAGTCGAGGACTACTCAACTGGTGCAGCACCGTTGGCAGAATGGGACTTTTGGCGGGCTCAGCAGGGCAGAGACCGCCTGGACAATTCCTATTGGCTTTGGAAAGCCAATAGAATTAGACTCTATTCAAGAGAGTCTATTCTATTGGCTTTCAAAAGCCAATAGAATAAAAGGGAGTAGCACAGCTAAGGAAAAGGGGGAAAAAATGGCCGACTGCATTGTTTGGCGACCCCCGTGAAATGGTCATTCGACCCCAAATGGGGTCCCGACCCACAGGTTGAGAACCACTGCTTTAGAAAGAGTGCAGAGAAGAGCAACGAAGATGATCAGGGGGGACTGGAGGCTAAAACGTACAAGGAACGGTTGCTGGAATTGGGGATATCTAGTCTAATGAAAAAAGGACGAGGGGTGACATGATGGCAGTCTTCCAGTATCTCAGGGGCTGCCCCAAAGAAGAGACAGTCAAGCTATTCTCCAAAGCGCCTGAAGGCAGGACAAGAAGCAATGGATGGAAACTCACCAAGGAGAGAAGCAACCTAGAACTAAGGAGAAACTTCTTAAGGGTGAGGACAAGTAACCAGTGGAATGACTTGCCTCTGGAATCCCTACGTAGCCACAAGTTTATTAAGTCCCCCCCCCCCTCCTGTTGGCCCTTATCTTACTCTTAACCTGTGTTGACAAGTTTCCCGGCAGAGACTTTAAACAATAAATTTAATTGGTCCTTCACACTTGACAAGATGGGAATGAAAGGAACAAGGGAAGGGAAGGGAAGGGAAGGGAAGGAAGGAAGGAAGGAAGGAAGGAAGGAAGGAAGGAAGGAAGGAAGGAAGATAAGGGATCAGAATCCAGGGGGGGTAGAGTCAAAAGTGGGGTCAGCCTAGAATCCTGACGTAGCCACAAGCAAATTAAGTTCAACACACACCCCAGAATTCTGTGGACTCTTAGCACATGTTATTTTATTTATTTTATTTTTAAAATTTATAAGCCGCCCCACTCCCGGAGAACTCTGGGCGGCTAACAATAAAAAACACATAAAACATAACAAAACAAACAATACAATAACATTCATCCAGGGG
Source organism: Crotalus adamanteus (assembly GCA_039797435.1). Lineage (NCBI taxonomy): Eukaryota > Metazoa > Chordata > Lepidosauria > Squamata > Viperidae > Crotalus > Crotalus adamanteus. The sequence goes on from CM077924.1 coordinate 1,636,007, forward strand.
TCAGATTTTATAAACCCCAGGCCTGCCGGAAAAGCCAGGTCTTAAGTAGCTTACGGAAGACCAACAGGGCGGGAGCGGTCCTAATCTCCGGGGGGGGGGGGAGCTGGTTCCAAAGCGTGGGCGCCATCACAGAGAAGGCCCTCCTCTGCGGCCCCACCAAATGGCACTGCTTGGCCGACGGGGCCTGAAGGAGGCCCAGCCTGTGGGATCTAACCGGACGTAGGGAACTATGAGGTAGTAGGCGGTCTCGCAAATAGCCTGGCCCTGAGCCATATAGGGCTTTAAAGGTAATGACCATCACCTTGAATTGGACCCGGAGACCAATAGGCAACCAGTGCAGCTCACGGAGGATAGGTGTAACGTGGGTGTATCGAGGAGCACCCACTATCACTCGCGCGGCTGCATTCTGGACCAACTAGTCTCCGAATACTTTTCAAGGGTAGCCCCATGTAGCCATGTTAACATGAGTTGGGAAGATTCCTGCACAGAGGCTTTAAGCAACAAAAATTCTTTCCATTGAACCTTCATAGCTGGCCTGTCCTTCCTGACAGTCGTCTCATAACATTTCCCCTCTTCTGCGCTTCTCTTTCTCCTTTTAAGGACTCTTTTGGGGAGGGGGGGGGAAGAGCATTTTGCAATTCCTGCCTCGCCGAGTTCCCCCAGTTGCTCTTTGGAGGGTCCTTTGATGCGGGGGGCGGGTCGCCCTTTCTTTGTCTCCCAGGCTACAGGGTCAGTTGCGAGTACGTGGCCCACAAGGAAGGTGTCCTGCATGAAGAGATGGTCCTTTGCAGCGAGACTAACCACAGTGCCAGCATCAAAGTCGTCGTGCAAGCCCGGGTGATGGGTAAGGGTCTGCCTGTTCTTGCCCCCAGGCTGGGCATCCCCTTCCCCCTCCCTCCCTCCCCCCCTTCACTTTCCTGCCTCTTTGCATTTCCTCTTTGCACCTCTTGAGGGCCTGGTTTAATATCCTGCCGACAATGTCCAGGAAATTAAACTCGGCCTGCGGGCGTCTTTGAACACATCTCTGGGGTTGAATTAATCTGCCAGGCTGAAGGTGATATGATCTGAAGCCCTCAATGTCAAGCTTAAAGGATATGTTGAGACTCTGCAAAGAGTGCAGAGAAGAGCAACTAGGACGATCAAAGGCTGGAGAGTAAAATATTACGAAGAATGGCTGCAGGACTTGGGAATGGCCAGTCTAGAGAAAAGAAAGGACCGGGGGGGGGACATGATAGCAGTAGTCCAGTATTTGAGGGGCTGCCACAAAGAAGAGGAGGGGGTCAACTTAATGTCCAAAGCCCCTAAAGAAGGCAGGACAAGAAGCAATGGATGGAAACCCATCAAGGAGAGAAGCAACCTAGAACTTTCTTGACGGGACAAATAATCGGCAGAACAGTTTCCTCCAGAAGGTTGTGGGTGCTTCATCACTGGGGGCTTTTAAGAAGAGACTGGACGGCCACTTGTTTCAAATGGCATATAGCAGGAGTAGGCAACTTGGCTCTTTTATGACTGGTGGACTTCAACTCCCAGAATTCCTGAGCCAGCATGGGGGAACTATGGCCCCCTCATGACTCGTGGACTTCAACTCCCAGAATTCCTGAGCCAGCATGGGGAACTATGGCCCCCTCATGATTCGTGGACTTCAACTCCCAGAATTCCTCAGCCAGCATGGGGGAACTGTGACCCCCTCATGACTCGTGGACTTCAACTCCCAGAATTCCTGAGCCAGCATGGGGAACTGTGACCCCCTTATGACTCGTGGACTTCAACTCCCAGAATTCCTGAGCCAGCATGGCTCAGCTTGAAAACCTCCCTTTCCCCTCAGCATGGCTGGCTCAGGAATTCTGGGAGTTGAAGTCGACGAGTCATAAAAGAGCCAAGGTTGCCTACCTCTGGTCTAGGGTCTCCTGCTTGAGCAGGGGGCTGGACTAGAAGACCGCCAAGGTCCCTTCCAGCTCTATCCTGATATGGATACAGACAGGAGACAAGGCATTGGGGTATGGTTAAGTTTTAAGACACGCCATAAAACAGCCGCCCCCAACCTTTTGAGCACCAGGGACCGGTTCCATGGAGAGGTTTTCCCACAGACCGAGGGGGTGTGTGGTTTCGTGTGCTGCTTGCATCCCGCGGATGAGGCCTTCCTTCTTTGTGCGGATTGGTTTCTGGCGTGCCGCAGCCCAGTTCCAGTCCACGGCCCGGGGGCTGTCCACCTGGGGATGCTTGCACGGAGGAGATCTTGTTGAGCAGAAATGGATCTCTGCCCCGGCTTGCCAGCTGCACTGGCCTCACACACACACACACACACACATACACGGCTCTCTGCCCGTTTCCCCTCCACTTCACACATGCGCTGTTCCCTTGTCTTGCAGACCGACACCACGGCACGCCGATGCTCCTGGAAGGCGTGAAGTGCATCGGAGCCGAAGTGGAATACGACTCGGAGCAAAGCGAGTGGCAGGGCTTTGACTAACCAGGATGCGCCCCCTTCCTAATGCAGACTCCAGCACCTTCCCGGGGTTCTCTACCTATATAGATATATATAAATATATATATACACACACATATATATATATTTTCCGGTTAAGCTTGAAATAAAAAAAATCGCCATCTTCGCTGCCCGCTAGCTGCCAGGTTCAAGCGCTCTTGTGATGTGCCGGTCGATGGTGCTCGTCTTGTGGGTCCTGTCTACCACCCCCCCCACACACACACCGTTACAACTACAATTAAACCCCTCGTAGGTCGTGCTTTGGACGCTTAGGAGCGCGGATCCAGTTCTGCAACCTCCGTTCCGTGGATGGTGCGGCTCAGAGCATGCCCCGTCCGACGGCCGTAACGCTCCTTGAATTCAGCCGTGCTGTTTTTTGTTTCGATTTTTAATTCTGCCTGGTTTAGCAAAGTCGGATGGCTACGAAGGGTTTTCTGCAACTGTGTGGTTTGCAAAACGGAGGGGAAAGCCAGCTGACCGGATGTTTTACCATTTAGAGCAGGGGTCTGCAACCCCCGGGCTGAGGCCTGTTTGGAACCGGGCCGTGCAAGTAGCGGGCGAGCATGTGCTCGCCCGCAGCTCCATTTGCATGAGCGGCAGGTGCACGCACGCGCTGCTTGCAGAAACATGCGTATTCATGCGTGCACCTGGCCGCTCGCACGGAACCATCCCCCCCTCCTGCCGTTCCGGGAAAGGTTGGGGACCGCTGGTGTAGAGGCGGGATGGGCAACTCGCCGAAGCCAACTCGGCCACGGAACAATTCAAGAATTCACTTTCATTTTTTTAAATAGTTTTAGAAATGATTTTAATTTTTCTCATTCACATTTTACCTCGTCTCTCCTCTGGCATCCTTTCTTGAATGATTCTGTTTATTTCTTTAATAACAGCGCATAAGTCTGTTGGCTGTGCCGAGCTCGCTGTGCCGAAATGGCTCCCTGGTCAGTTGCGCGTCGCAAGCTGGCTGCAGTGAGTGGGCCATGGCGAGGTGCGATAGATCCTTTAGAGCAACGTTCCCCAACCTTCCCAGAAGGGAAATGTGCACGCCCGTGGCTCCATGCATGCATGCGCAAATGAGCGCATGCACAACAGCGCTGGCGTGCACATGCACACACAAATGGGCTGCCAGTGCCCACGTGACGGCAATGCTAGTCTCCCCACGCATGTGCAAATGGGGCCGCTAGTGCCCACGCGGTAGTGCTACCGCGAATGGGCCGGGGTCTGGTGGCAAACAGGTACTGGGCTGTGGACCATAGGTTCTGGACTCCTGCTTTAGAGCAGTGTTTCCCAAACTTGACAATTTTAAGGCATGTGGACTTCAACTCCCAGAATTCCACAGCCAGCGTTGAAGTCCACATGCCTTAAAATTGTCAAGTTTGGGAAACACTGCTTTAGAGGATGCTGTTTTAAAAAAACCAAAGAGATAAAGCTTCTTTTAGCTTGTTGGAAGGTGCCCTGAAAAGCTGTTGGGGGGGGGGGAGCAAGAAATTATGGGTTGTTTTTGCTGAAGTTGGGTTAGCCACCCCTGGCTGCCGCCCCAAAACAGCTGTTTAGTGCTAAAAGGCTGGCCAAGGTTTTATATTTGTTGCAAGGCTTTGAGGTTAACTATGAGACTGACAATTCCTGGGGACCCCTGCACACAATCCGGTTGGTCTGGGCTTGGGGGTCCCCCTCTTTCCTCTCCCCTCCCCCGCCCTCCCTCTCCCAAACCCCACTCAGGAAGAAACACCCCCCTCCCCCCGAAGCCTTCTCAGCTTTTTGCAAAGATTCCCCCCCCCCCGTTTCATTTGAACCCGCCTCCCTTTCGGTTTTCCCCTTGGCTACAAGGATCGGGGTCGCTGTGGTCCCGTTGCGATGCAACCCCTTCTTCTCCCGTTCATTCCCACCATGCCCCTGCCTCCCAGGTTCGGTTAGCCTAGGAAGGTGGGGGGTTTTTTTCTTCCAAAGGAGATAATGCAAGGGAAGATTTTTTTTTTGCAGGTAGGTGGTTTGTGGTTTCTCCGTGGAACTGTCACACCTGGAGCCCAAAGTCCCATTCCTTGAGTTATCTAGGGCAGCGTTTCTTGAGCGTGGGGACTTTAAGAGGGCTGGACTTCAACTCCCAGAATTCCCCAGCCAGCATAGCTGGCTGGGGAATTCTGGGAGTTGAAGTCCAGCCCTCTTAAAGTCCCCACGCTCAAGAAACACTGCCCTAGGGCATCTGCAACCGTGGCCGCTTTAAGACTGAGGGATTCTGGGAGTTGAAGTCCACAAGTTGCCAAGGTGGAAGACCCGTGCCCAAAGGAATTAGCTCCTCCGAAGGGAGAGATAGACCGCAAGTGCTGGGCCCTCCAGCTTCCCTAGAAAGAGGGCCGTTGATGCAGGCGGCGCGCGATCCTTGGGTAGCTTACTCCGTCTCCAAGACGACAACCTGTGTCGAGTAGTTGGTGAGTTTCATGAGTTGGAACGGTTTTCGTGGGCTTTTTTCGTGGGTGGGATTTGGCTTCCTGCAGCCCCCCGCTCGCCGGCGGCCCGTAGACGCCGCGACGATGGGACGTGTCGTGACAGTCATCTCAACGGTGAAGATGACGTTCATGGGTTGATGGCCTCAAAGTGTTTGGCCAACCCACCCTGTCCTAATCCTGGTGTTCAGGTTGCCCGTCTAGGCGGGACAGCTGGGGATGGACGTCCAGATGAGGTTGGGTACCTCAGTGGCATCTGCAGTAGAGTGGGTCCACCTCAGCAGGGCGGCGGGCATGGCGTCGCCAACCGGCTCCACCCCACGCCTGCTCCTACGTCCCCAATGTCCCCCCAACGTTTGGAGAAGTGAGGTCCGTGAGCTTTGGAGAAGGTTGGGAGATGTTCCTCAACCTTGAAGATAAGACAGGTGGACTTCCAACGCTCAGAATTCCTCAGCTGGCTTCTGGGAGTTGAAGTCCACACATCTTCAGGTTGCAAGGTTGATAAAACATCTCCCGGCCTTCTCCAAAACTCATGGACCTCCCTCCCGCTAGGACTTCCGCCTCCTCTTGTTGGCAAACTTCCAAGCAAGGACCTCCCAGGTGGGCAGACCCCCCCCACCAGAAGGGCCATCCCAGCAGCTGCTTCTGAGTTTTTCTCAGCTTATAATAGGGTGGGGGGCAGCCCTGGGCAACTGGACCCTCTTCCCAACCGAGAGGCCTCCAGCCCAGAGGGTCTTCCAACTTGGCCCTTTGATGACTTGTGGACTTCAACTCCCAGAATTCCTCAGCCAGTCGAAGTCCACAAGTCATCAAAGGGCCAAGTTGGAAGACCCCGGCTCTAGTCCATTCCTGGAGAAACGACAGCTTCGAATTCTGCCTTCACGAGACGTGAGGCGCCCCCAGACCTTTGGAGCCATAACAGTTCCTATTCAAACATTAAGGATCTCTTTCTGTCTCCCCTTGCCCACCACCCTCTCCCCAGTATAAGCCCCCTCTTTGTGAAAAAGCTCGTGGGGTACGCAGCAGGGATGTGGTGGTCTTCGTGGAAGAAACCAATGGATTTTATGTGCCTATGTATAAAACACCCTCATGCACACACCCCTATAAGAAAACCTGGGTTTGGGGTTTCTTTGTTGTCGTTTTTTTAAGCAAACATTCTCTGAAAAAAAAAAAAGATAATAAATTTCAGTTGAAAAAATAAAAAAACTACCTCTGTTCTTCTGATCTCTGGTGGGCAGACCGGTGAGGAGGGGAGAAGAAAAGAGAGAAAGAAAGAAAAGAAAGAGAAAGAAAGAAAGAAAGAAAAGTGGTTTTGACTTCTGACGTGAAGACTCATCCTTGTTCTTTCCTTCCTTCACAAGGAATTTTTCTCCACTGTTTGCTTCCCTGGTTCAGTCTGAAGACTGTTCAGTTTCTGGTTGCGTACACACACACACACACACACACACACACACACACACTTCCTGCCACTTTTTTTCTGAGGACTACCGAGCTTATGTGTTTGTAGTTGGGGGGGCAAACCTAAAGCCCTTGGGCCAGCTTCTCCTTCGGGTGGAGGGCTCCTCTGGGGTCCTTGGTGCTCTCTGAGCTGGGGGGTTTCCTTGCAGACATTATATAACCCAGCTGGGTAACATCAGCAGTACTAGAATGGAGGAGGAGGAAGGGAGGGAGGAGGAAGAGGAAGACTGTGGGGTTCTTGATACTCTCTTAGCTGGGTGGTTTTCTTGCAGACGTTTCATGGCCCAACTAGGTGACATCAGTGTTAGAAGGGAGGAGGGGTTGCGGAGTGGAGGAAGAGGAGGGGAAGGAGAGGAGGAGGAGAAGGAGGAAAACTGTGGGGTCCTTGGTGCTTTCTGAGCTGGGTGGCAGACATTCCATTACCCAACTAGGTAACTTCACCAGTCGGAGGAGGAGGAAAAGAACTATGGGGTCCTTGGTGCTTTCTGAACTGGGTGATCTTTTTGCAGACGTTTCATTACCCAACTAGGAGACATCAGTGCTAGAAGGGAGTGGGGGGAGGAGGAAGATGACAACAACAACTTTGGGATCCTTCGCGCTCACTGAGCTGGCTGGTTTCCTTGCAGACGTTACATCACCCAACTGGGTAACATCATCAGTGCTAGAAGGGAGTGGGGTTTGCAGGGAGGAGGAGGAGGAAGAGGAGGACTGTGGGGTCCTTGGTGCTCTCTGAGCTTGATGATTTTCTTGCAAACATTTCATGACCAAATTAGGTAAGATTATCAGTGCTAGAAGGGAGGGCATTGGAGGAGGAGGAGGAGGAGGAGGAGGAGGAGGAGGAGAAGAAGAAGAAGAAGAAGAAGAAGAAGAAGAAGAAGAAGAAGAAGAAGAAGAAGAAGGGGAGGAGGAGGAGGAGAAAAGAAGAAGGAAGAGAAGAAGAGAAAAGGAAGAAGGAAGAGAAGAGGAGAAGGAGGAGGAGGAGGAGGGGAAAAGAAGAAGGAAGAAGGAAGAAAGGAGAGAAGAAGAAGAAGAAGAGAAAAGAAGGAAGAAGAAGAGGAGGAGGAGAAAAGAAGAAGAAGAAGAACAACAACTGTGGGGTCCTTGGTGCTCTCTGAACTGGCTGGTTTCCTTGCAGACGTTTCATGGCCCAACTGGGTAACGTCATCAGTGCTAGAAGGGAGTGGGGTTTGTGGAGAGGAAGAAGGGATCACGTGACCCCGGGACGCTGCGACCATCATAAGTATGAACCAGTTGCCAAGCGTCCGAGTTTTGATCACGGGATGCTGCACTGGTTGTTAAGGGTGAAAACCGGTCCCAAGTCACTTTTTTTCACTGCCCTCGTCACTTGGGACGGTCGCTAAATGAATAGTTGCAAATCAAGGAGTAGCTGTTAAGTTGTGGAGCTGGCTTTTCCCTACAAAGCTTTGCCTTGTTGTTCATTATGGGTATATATATATATATATATTGACGTCCGTCTGGCTAAGAGATCTCCTCAAGCAGTGGAAGGCAGAATGCGTCATTACATCGGAACGTCCGTTTTTATAGACATATTTAGTGTTCCAAAAACCCATAATTGGTCTCCCTGGGAAGCCCAAGACCGCTGGTTCCAGGTGACAGCTTGGAGAAACCCTTGCGAGATGTTCTCAGATGTTCTCCAGTGCTTCAGAGCAGGGGTCTTCCAACTTGGTCCTTTGATGACGTGTGGACTTCAACTCCCAGAATTCCTCAGCCAGGCACGCGTGCCTGGCTGAGGAATTCTGGGAGTTGAAGTCCAGACGTCATCAAAGGACCAAGTTGGAAGACCCCTGATATGGACTTTAAGAGGAGTGGACTTCAACTCCCAGAATTCCTCAGCTAATCTAGGTTAGCTAGGTTCCAAGACCACCATCTGCTGCTCTTCCCCGCTTTGGACCCCATTAATCCCAACACTTACTGACCCCCTTGTCCGTTGGCTGTCATAAGTTCCAGCTTGCTATTTTTGGACAGGTTCATGACCCCCACTCCCCCCCCTCCAAAAAAACTGGCCAATGGTTGGGCTGAATCCATAAAAGTGGAGTCCACCACTCCATCAAGTGGCTCACTTCACCCAGAAGAACGGGTGCCTCACCTCGGCTCTTCTGCCAGTCCAGAGTCGTCCTCCTTCTGGACCTCAGTTGGAGAGGAAGTCGATGGACGCCCGCACGGTCTTGGAGGTCCACACGTCCATGGCTGCCACCTTGATCTCCGTATCGCCAAACTGCATGCTGGCCCGTATCTCCCGCCGGTTTTTCTTGGGCGAGTTGGACTCGTCCAGTTCCTCCAATTCTAGACTGATGGTGCCACACTTCCTCACCCCCGGATCGGTGATGTAGACGGCCTCGTCCGTGGCGCAGCAGTAGATGTTGATGATGATCTTGCGTTGACCCACCCGGGCTGGGCAGTAGCTCCTCTGCACCACTTCGCCCAAGGCCACAGACTGGTCCACCGAGACGAACTTCTCAAAGACGTCGGTGCACCAGTTCTTCCCGTCCTTGACCATCAGCTTCTCCTTGGGGTGTTTCCCCTCCACAAACTTGTTCAGGACCCCTACGCCATAGGTCAAGGGTGAGCGCCTCACCCGGACGATGGTGGGGTCGAGGCCGAAGAGCACCGCCCCTTTCAGGATGGTCAGGCCCACGTCCTGAGGGATGATGACCCGGCAGGAGCTGCTGAAGGCGGACTGGACGGCGTGCTGCAAAATGGCCGACTCGGCGAACCCGCCCACCAGGAAGAGGAACTTGATGCCTTTCACTTCGGGCTTCTTCATGAGGTCGTCTGAAGGAAGGAAGGAAGGAGAAGTCGGGATGGGGAGGAGAAGAAAGGAAGGGAGAAGATCGCCTGGGTCCAACCGCGGGGCAAAGCTGGACATTTGCCCGAGATGGGACGTGAAGAGAGAGATAGAAAGAGTCTGTTTCTTCATAATTTAGCTCAGGGGACTCCAACCTCTAGGCCGTGGCCCACTACCGGGCCTTGGCCACCGGGCCACGGAACAAGCTGGCCAGTGTGCGCACATGTGTGGCAGCACTTCCACTCGCACTAGCGCTGCCGCCGTAGCGAAAACGGCACCGGCCGTCAAAAGCGGGGCTCTGCCACGTGGCAAAAACGGGCGGTGCTAGCGAGTGTTGCGCGTGCTCATGGCCCCGTTTATGTGTGCGCGCGTGCATTTAAAATGCTTCCCCCTCCCTTTCCATCCGGTCCGCCAACAGGGAAAGGTTGGAGACCTCTGATTTAGCTCATGGGATGACTTCTGCCCTTGAGTATGAAGAACGGTTGCAGGAACTGGGTAGGTCTACTCTAGGATCGAGGGAGACATGGTAGCCATCTTCCAGTATTTGAGGGGCTGCAATAGAGAAGGGGGAGTCAACCTCCCAGGCCCAGCAGTGGAGGCCCGGAGGACTCACCAATATGCCGGATGATCTGGCTGACGGTGGGCTGGAAGAGATCGTTCATGGCCTCTGGAGACATGCGCAGCATCCCTTGAGAGGACCACTTCACCAAGTGCATGCTGGGAAGGCAAGGGGGGAGACAGAGGGCTGAGGAGGGTCTCTCGTTTTATTTCATGTTAGCATGCAACATCCTGGGCTGAGGGGAGCTGCAGAAGGGAAGATGGTGGTGATGGTCTTGAGCCCATCAGTGGCCTAGCAGTCTGAGGGTCCAAGATTACCTCCCCACACTCACTCAGTCATACACACAGACACAAACAAACACAAACACACACATGCAAACTAGTGAATTTGTTTCTGTTTCTTTACGGCTCCAATTCTGTAGGTCTGTCTCTCTGTGTATCATATTTCTCTCTCTCTCTAATCTATCTATCTATCTATCTATCTATCTATCTATCTATCTATCTATCTATTTATCTATCTATCTATCATCTCTCTATCTATCCTTCCATATCATCTGTCTGTCTATCTACGTATCATCTATCTATCATCTCCCCCTTTGCTCTATCCTTTCTTATCTATCATCTATCTATCTATCTATCTATCTATCTATCTATCTATCTATCTATCTATCTATCTATCTATCTATCTATCTATCTATTTCTCATCTATCTCTTTCTGTCTGTCTGTCTATCTATCTATGTTTCTATTTATCTATTTCTATTTAATCTTTCTTTTCTATCTAATCTATCATATCTATCTGTATCTATCATCATCATCAATATTTATCTATCTAGCTATCTATCATCTGTAGCTATCAATCACCTATCATCCCTCCCTCCCTCCCTCCCTATACCTATCTATCTATCTATCTATCTATCTATCTATCTATCTATCTATCCTTCCATATCATCTGTCTGTCTATCTATGTATCATCTATCTATCATCTCCCCCTTTCTCTATCCTTCCTTATCTATCTATCTATCTATCTATCTATCTATCTATCTATCTATCTATCTATTTCTCATCTATCTCTTTCTGTCTGTCTGTCTATCTATCTATGTTTCTATTTATCTATTTCTATTTAATCTTTCTTTTCTATCTAATCTATCATATCTATCTGTATCTATCATCATCATCATCATCAATATTTATCTATCTATCTAGCTATCTATCATCTGTAGCTATCAATCACCTATCATCCCTCCCTCCCTTCCTATATCTATCTATCTATCTATCTATCTATCTATCTATCTATCTATCTATCTATCTATCTATCTATCCTTCCATATCATCTGTCTGTCTATCTATGTATCATCTATCTATCATCTCCCCCTTTCTCTATCCTTCCTTATCTATCATCTATCTATCTATCTATCTATCTATCTATCTATCTATCTATCTATCTATCTATCTATCTATCTATCTATTTCTCATCTATCTCTTTCTGTCTGTCTGTCTATCTATATCTATCTATGTTTCTATTTATCTATTTCTATTTATCTAATCTTTCTTTTCTATCTAATCTATCATATCTGTATCTATCATCATCATCAATATTTATCTATCTAGCTATCTATCATCTGTAGCTATCAATCACCTATCATCCCTCCCTCATCTATCTATCTATCTATCTATCTATCTATCTATCTATCTATCTATCTATCTATCTATCCTTCCATATCATCTGTCTATCTATGTATCATCTATCTATCATCTCCCCCTTTCTCTATCCTTCCTTATCTATCATCTATCTATCTATCTATCTATCTATCTATCTATCTATCTATCTATCTATCTATCATATCTATCATCTCTCTATCATTTCCCCTGCCCCCCCCCCTCTCTCCCTCTCTCTCCCTCCCTCCCTCCTGCCCCATGGCCCCCCAGTTCTCCCCCACCTGCTGCGCTTCAGGGCGGTCTCCACGTTCTGCCCTCGGTGCTTGCGGTAGAAGTCGATGAAGGAGAAGGGGAGGGAGATGTTGAGCGGGTTGGCCCGGTGGGGGGCGGCCGTCCGCTTCCGGGCCTCGAAAGCAATGGTCAGGTCAACCCAGGCCGCCGGGCGCTTGGCCTTGAAGGTAGCGATGAAGTCTTCCCCAAATATCTGGCAGAGCAGCTTCTCAAAGGCCAGGTCCACCCCGACAGCCCCGTAAGGACCTCCTGGCCGGAGAGGGGAGAGCAAAGAGACGGACGGTCAGGTCAAGAGCGAGGAGAGATCTGGGCGCTTTCTGCGCCCCAAAATAGGAGCCTGGAAGGTTCTCCTCTGGCGAATGAAAGGGGCTCTTCAGAGCAGCTGCTTCCAGGTCCCTCTTGATTTGGGGCCACCATGGACAAAGTCAGCTCTGCTCTCTCCGGTTTGCCCAAGAAGGAGCTAAGATCTCCAGAAGTGGCCCTGCAGCTTGCTTGGTTCCCCCTCTAGGATCCATTTCATCTATTCTACAGAGAGACCTCAGCTGACAAGGGAGCCCCACATTTCCTTCCCTTTCCTCTCCTCTCCTTTCATTTCCTCTCCTCTCCTTTCATTTCCTCTCCTTTCCTTTCGTTTCCTCTCCTCTCCTTTCCTTTCCTCTCCTTTCCTTTCCTTTCCTTTCCTCTCCTTTCCTCTCCTTTCCTTTCATTTCCTCTCCTCTCCTTTCATTTCCTCTCCTTTCCTACTTTACTTCACTTCACTTCCCTTCTCTCCCTTTCTCCTTCTCCTTCTCTCTTCCTTTCATTTCCCACTCCTCCCTCCCTCCTTCCTTCCTTCTCATCCCTTCCCTTTCCTTTCCTTCTCTCCCTTTCTCCTTCTCCTTCTTTCTCTCCTTTTCTTCCCTTCTGTTCCCTTCCCTTCTCTCCCTTTCTCGTTCTCCTCCTTCTCCTTCTCTCTTCCTTTCCTTTCCCACTCCTCCCTCCCTCCTTCCTTTCCTACTTTACTTTGCTTTGCTTTGCTTCGCTTCGCTTCACTTTTTACTTTACTTCACTTCGCTTCCTCTCCTCTCCATTCCATTGCTAAGCAAGACATTTGTTATTTGAACTTTGTGTCATTTTACAACCTTTCTTAATATCGTACAACAGTTCCAAGATGGCTCCCCACCCATTTGCACTACTCAGGTGACCCCGAAGACCCAGATAAACCTCCAGGTGGCCTCAACGACTCTCTAAAGGAAGGCAAATGACCAGCTGTCTGCCAGGAGTATAAATCCTTCCATTTCCCCACCATCCAGTCAGAGCGGAAGAAGCTTCTGGGATGAGAAGGGAAACGTCTTCAAAGAGAAACAAAGTCCAGTTGCCTCCTGAAAAAAGAGCACTTTTGGGACAATCCTGAGAGGATGGAGAAGCTCTGCAGACTTTTAGCTTTTTCTTTTCTTTTTAATGTATGTATTCATCATTTTTATTTATTTTTTTTTTAATTTTTTCGGTGTTTATCTCAAGCATATTTAAACTCAGTTACAGATGACTGAGTTCAAACATGCTCTGGATAAGCAGTGTGTCCATCGTCTGACAAAAATTTTTAAAAAAAACCTAAAATGAAGGATAAATAAAGTTGGCCCAAGGCTGCCATCTGCTGAAGGATCTACCCTGAAGAAAGGTCAAGGACATCTTCCGTGAAAATCAGCTAGGAGCTATCACGTCACTAGGTTTAAAAATAGCTAAATAATGATCGTTTCACTTGCTTTAAAAAAAACAGTTAAATAATGATGGCTTCGCTAGATTTAAAAATAGCTAAATAATGATCGCTTCGCTAGGTTTAAAATAGTCCTTTTTTCCAATATTTTTTTCAACCAGTCATTTCAATCGTAGCCACTAGATGGAGCTCTAGGATCAATACAGCTGCCGGTTTTGCCGGAAAGGAGAAATTTAAAATAAAAATATTTCCCACAGAAAGTGATAAGATAGCAGAAAACAGCCCTGGGCTGCTTCATCCTTTTCTCACTTTCTCCTCCTTTTGTGTTATCTTCACACCTTGCAAAATCACACTGACTGCATGCATTTTAATCGGCACTGAGCAGCGTGGGTGGCTGCATTGCCCGTTTTTGCCCCTTCAAACTCTTAATTCCCCAATTTGGTGATCTCTATAGATACAGAAGACTCCAAGTCCCATCATCCCCAGCTAGCATCTCTGCATATCCCAGATGATGGGGTGGGGGGGGTCCAATCTATCTTCAAAGCCCCGGGTTCAGCCAAGCTGGTCAAAACATTGAAAGCTAATGCGATACTTGGAATAGTTGACGCCATTACAATCTGGAGGTCCCAAAAGGTGCTTTTTCCAGGAGGCGACTGGACTTTCTTGTTAATAATAATAATAATAATGATGATGATGATGATGATGATGGTGATAATGCTCTGGGACTTCAGAATTCAAACAGACAAGCACCTGCAACATAACACCCCAGACTTAACAATTGTCGATAAGAAAGACAAAAAAGTCTGGATAGTGGACGTGGCAGTGCCTGGAGACAGCAGAATAGAAGAGAAAGAACTGGAGAAGATAACAAAATACAAAGACCTACAAATAGAAATAGAAAGACTGTGGCAAAAGCAAGCAAGGGTAGTACCAATAGTCATAGGCGCCTTGGGTGCAATCCCAAAACAACTGGAGCACCACTTGAACACCATTGGCATTGACAAATTCGCTATTAGTCAATTGCAAAAGGCGGCCTTACTAGGAACTGCTTCCATCCTGCGACGATATCTGTAATACCATCAAACCTCCACATCTGCCTATCCCAGGTCCTTGGGAAGGACTCGATAGGTAGACAAAATGCCAAATCCAGTCTGAACATCTGGCTGACTGTGCAATGATCCATAACAACAACAACAACAACAATAATAATAATAATGTTGGAAGGGACCTTGGAGGTCATCTAGTCCAACCCCCTGCTCAGGTAGGGAACCCTGTACCATTTTGGACAAATGGCTGTCCAGTCTCTTCTTAAAAACTTCCAGTGTTGGAGCATCTACTGCTTCTGGAGGCAGGTGGTTCCACTGGTTCATTGTTCTCCCTGTCAGGATGTTTCTCCTTAGTTCCAGGTTGCTTCTCTCCTTGATTAGTTTCCACCCGTTGCTTCTTGTCCTGCCTTCAGGCGCTTTGGAGAATAGCTTGACTGCCTCTTCTTTGGGGCAGCCCCTGAGATACTGGAACGCTGCTATCATGTCCCCCCTCGTCCTTCTCTCCGTTAAACTACACACACCCAATAACTTTGAAGATATTTTGCTTCCTATCCCAGAAGCTTCTTCCACTCTGACTGGAGGGTGGGGAAGGGAAGGATTTATACTCCTTGCAGACAGCCGGTCATTTGCATACTGTAAGAGAGTCGTTGAGGCCCCTTGAGATTTACCTGTGTCCTTCGGGATCACCTGAGTGGTGCAAATGGGTGTGGAGCCTTCCTAGCTGCAGGACCTTTTCTGCTCTGGGTCACTTCACCGCTGAAGACAGACAAAGGCTGTTGGGGATGGGTCTGGGCTGTCTGAATCTCAAACTGAAGCATCAATGGTTCCCGGAGTCTGCAATCTTTTCTGGAAATCCCTTCATGCTTCCACAACATTCGAAGGGTGTCCATTCCTAAGTGCAGGGCTAAATGTCCATGGAGATTCTTTGTCATCCATGTCCTGGTTGTCCCAAAGGTGCTTTTTCAGGAGGCAACTGGACTGCCTTGTTTTCCTTTGAAGACCTTTCACTTCTCATTCCAGAAGGTTCTTCAGCTCTGACTGGATGATGGAGAACGGAAGGATTTATACTCCTTACAGACAGCTGGTCATTTGCAATTCTTTTAGGGAGTCGTTGAGGCCACCTGGAGGTTGACCTGTGTCCTCAGGGTCAGCTGAGTGGTGCAAATGGGTGTGGAGCCTTCTTGAGTGCAAGAAACTTCCTACAGGGTAGAAAACCTCCTACAGCCAAGAAGGCCCCGCACCCATTTGCACTACCTAGGTGACCGTGAGGACACAGACAAACCTCCAGGTGGCCTCAACGACCCTCTAAAAGAATGCAAATGACCAGCAGTCTGCAAGAAGTATAAATCTTTCCCTTCCCCACCATCCAGTCAGAGCTGAAGAAGCTTCTTGGGCGAGAAGTGAAACGTCTTCGAAGAGAAACAAGGAAGTCCAGTTGCCTCCTGAAAAAAAAGCACCTTTGGGACCTCCAGGAACTGGATGGCTGCCAGCTCCATAAAGAATCCGGAGGGTATCACACAGAAAGACGGATGGATATTATTGGGAAAAGTTGCTCGTTCAACTAATTTTTCCCTTAGAAGGAGTAAGGGGTAAGTAACCTGGGCTCTTTTATGACTGGTGGACTTCAACTCCCAGAATTCCTGAGCCAGCCATGCTGAGAGGAAAGGGAGAGTTTCCAAGCTGAGCCAGGCTGGCTCAGGAATTCTGGGAGTTGAAGTCCACCAGTCATAAAGGAGCCCAGGTTGCCTGCCCCTGGCCTAGGGCCTAGGCCGCTTTATGACTTGTGGACTTCAACTCCCAGAATTCCTGAGCCAGCCATACTGAGGGGAAAGGGAGGTTTCCAAGCTGAGCCATGCTGGCTCAGGAATTCTGGGAGTTGAAGTCCACGAGTCATAAAGAGGCCTAGGCCAGGGGTAGGCAACCTTGGCTCTTTTATGACTGGTGGACTTCAACTCCCAGAATTCCTGAGCCAGCCATACTGAGGGGAAAGGGAGGTTTCCAAGCTGAGCCATGCTGGCTCAAGAATTCTGGGAGTTGAAGTCCATGAGTCATAAAGTGGCCTAGGCCAGAGGTAGGCAACCTTGGCTCTTTTATGATTTGTGGACTTCAACTCCCAGAATTCCTGAGCCAGCCATGCTGAGGCAAAAGGGAGGTTTTTCAAGCTGAGCCATGCTGGCTCAGGCATTCTGGGAATTGAAGTCCAGGAGTCATAAAAGAGCCAAGGTGGCCTACCTCTGGCCTAGGCCTAGGCCACTTTATGACTCGTGGATTTCAACTCCCAGAATTCCTCAGCCAGGATGGGTGAAGTATGGCCCCTTCACGACTGGTGGACTTCAACTCCCAGAATTCCTGAGCCAGCCATGCTGAGGGGAAAGGGAGAGGTTTCCAAGCTGAGCCATGCTGGCTGAGGAATTCTGGGAGTTGAAGTCCACCAGTCATAAAAGAGCCGAGGTTGCCTACCCCTGCCTTAGGGGAATATCCGCCCCTCTGTGCCCCCCCGGGATGCCCTCCCTCCCCACCAGCCTCACCTGACGCCTTGTAGAGCTCCTTCAGGGTGCCCTGCGGCTGCTCGATCTGATGGACCGTCAGATCCACCGTGCCCCCTCCGCAGTCGGCCACGATGTAGCGGTCCCCTGGCCAGCAAGGAAAAGGCAGCTGAGGCTTTGCTTGCTGAAGACACGGAGGCCCCCCTCAGACGTCTGGGGAACAGGGGCAGGGAGGGGAAGAGGAAGTGGGGGCCATCGTGTGGACATGACGTCCCGGGGGGCTTCTTTCAGACACAACGGGCAGCAGACCCCCAACTAAGGTCAGAGACCCCTTCCCCGTTTAACCCAGGGCAAGATTGGTCAGGAGCGGTGAGAGGTGTCTGATATGGGGGGTCCTTGGTTCCCTCTGAGCTGGGTGGTGTGCTTGCAGACGTTTCCTTACCCAGCTAGGTAACGTCATCAGGGCTAGAAGGGAGTTGGATGTGCAGGGAGAAGGGGGAGGGGAGGACTGTGGGGTGTTTGGTGGTCTACGAACTGGGTGGTTTTCTTGCCGACGTTTCAGGACCCAACTAGGCAACCTCGTCAGTGCTAGAAAGGAGTGAGGTTGGGGAGGGGGAGGAGGAGGACTGTGGGGTCCTTGGTGCCCTCTGAGCTGGGTGGTTTCCTTGCAGACGTTTCATGACCCAACTAGGGAACATCATCAGTGTGGTGAGGGAGAGTGGTGAGGGAGGAGGAGGAGAAGGAGAGGAAGAAGGAGGAGGAGGAGGTGGAGAGAAGGAGAGGAAGAAGGAGGAAGAGAAGGAGAGGGAGGAGAAGGAGGAGGAGGAAGAGGAGGAAAGGAGGAAGAGAAGGAGAGGAAGAAGGAGGAAGAGAAGAAGGAGAGGAAGGAGAAAGAGGAGGAGGAGGAGGAGAAGGAGAGGAAGAAGGAGGAAGAAGAGGAGGACGAGGAAGAGGAGGAGGAGAAAGAGAAGGAGGAGAGGAAGAAGGAGGAAGAGAAGAAGGAGAGGAAGGAGGAAGAGGAGGAGGAGGAGAGGAAGAAGGAGGAAGAGGAGAGGAAGAAGGAGGAAGAGGAAGCAAGGAAGAAGGAGGAAGAGGAGAAGGAGAGGAAGAAGGAGGAAGAGGAGGAGGAGGAGGAGAGTGCCTCCTCCAGTCTGGAGCACTCTGGATATGGCAGACCGAGTCTAATCATCTCCAGCACTGGGGTGAAGGGGTTGTATATGCAGGGAATCCTTGTCTTACGGCCGTTCTTTTAGCGACCGGAGTTGCAACGGCGCTGGCAAAAGTGACTTACGACCGTTTCCCCCACTTACGACCATTGCCCCACCCTCCGTGGTCACATGCTCGAAACCCAGAGGCTCGGCAACTGGCATGTACTTAGGACGGTTGCAGGGGTCACGTGATCCCCTTTTGCCACCTTCCAATCGAGGGAAGCCGGGTTCAAACTTAACGGCTGTGTGTCAAACTTTAACGTCGCAACGATTCGCGAGAGAGGCCGTGGGAAAAGGGGCAAGACTCACTTAATGACGGTCTCAGTGGCAGAAAATTTGGGCCCCCAGTGGTTGGCCGTAAGTCAAGGAGGACCTGCACGGGGTGGGGAGAGGAGGGGAGTCCAGAAAGCAAATTGGGTAGGGGTCATATTGAGCCCCTCCCCCCAATCCCCTCTTCCCTTCCTCTTCCTGCCCCTTCTTGGGGGGGCAGCTTGTCTGCCAGCGATCCACTCTCTGGCTTTCGAGCCCCCGGGCCAGTGGGACAGTTTGGGACTCCCGTGCCCAGCCTCCCCAGCCAGCCTTCCCCGGAGACCCCCCCCTACCTGTCTGCATTTCCGACCACAGTTCGCCCACCCCAGACTCGATCAGGAAAGTCCGGCTGTGCCTGGACCGGCGGAGCTGCTCCCGGGCTGCAGGAGGAGAGAGAGGGCAGAGGGTGAGACGGGGTCCCTGCCTCGGGGGGCGAAGGGCCAGGCGGAAGGAGCTGCCCCGAGCGATTCGGAGGGGGGGTCCTCCTTGCTTCCCTGCATCGGACACACAGGGGTGGCGTTCCAATGACGGGAGGAGGTTAGCTGGTTTGGGTCGTGAAAGGCTGGAAGGAAACGACCCAGCTGATAGAGGAGCAAGGATTTCCCCCCTCCTCCCCCTCCTCTCCACAAACCCCATCCTCTCCTAGCCCTGATGGTGTTCCTTAGTTTGGTCATGAAACGTCTGCAAGGAAACCACCCAGCTCAGAGAGCACCCAGGACCCCACAGTCCTCCTCCTCCTCCTCTCACACTCCTTTCTAGCACTGATGATGTTACCTAGTTGGGTTATGAAATGTCTGCAAGGAAACCACCCAGCTCAGAGAGCACCAAGGACCCCACAGTCCTTCCTTCCTTCCTTCCTTCCTTCCTTCCTTCCTTCCTTCCTTCCTTCCTTCCTTCCTTCCTTCCTTCCTTCCTTCCTTCTCCCTTCTAGCACTGATGATGTTACCTAGTTGGGTCATGAAACGTCTGCAAAAAAACCACCAAGCTCAGAGAGCACCTAGGGCCCCACAGTCCTCCTCCTCCTCCTTCTCTCACACTCCTTTCTAGCACTGATGATGTTACCTAGTTGGGTTATAAAATGTCTGCAAGGAAACCACCCCGCTCAGAGAGCACCAAGGACCCCACAGTCCTTCCTTCCTTCCTTCCTTCCTTCCTTCCTCCCTCCCTCCCTCCCTCCCTCCCTCCCTCCCTCCCTTCCTCTTCCTCCTCCCTTCTAGCATTGATGATGTTACCTAGTTGGCTCATGAAACGTCTGCAAAAAAACCACCAAGCTCAGAGAGCACCCAGGACCCCACAGTTGTCCTCCTCCTCCTCCTCCCTTCTAGCACTGACAATATCCCCTCGTTGGGTCATGAAACGTCTGCAAGGAGACCACCCAGCTCAGAGGGCATCGGGGACCCGCTCACTTCCCCCCTGAGCTGCTGAGGTCCTCCTTCCCCTCTCTTGCCCCTCGTCCTGCCCCCCTGCCTGGGCCCTTCGGCTTGGCCATGCCTCCCCCCCGACCGTCTCCCACCTACCCTGCCTGAAGCTGGAGTCGATGGGCCGGTCCGAGGGCCGCCCGTTCGCCTGGGGTCTGTAGCTGAGGTCGATCAGCTGGTTGAGGCGAAGCTTCCGGCAGTAGATGGAGGCGGCCTCGGGCTCCAGAGCGATCAGCAGCTGCTCGGGGTTCTCCAAAGACACCAGCCCTGCCTGATGGGAAGCAAAGAGGGGAGGGGTCCTTTCGTTAGCCAGAAGGGACCCCCACCCTGCAGAGCACACATCCGGGGGCACCAGGTTGGAGAAAGCTCAAGGGGACCCCCCAACTTCTGCTGGGGAGAAACGCTGGCCCCCTCCCCTTAAAGCAGCCGAGGGATTCCCCCGGGGGAAAAAAAAGAGGGCCGGGGGATTCTGGGAGTTGAAGTCCACGTGTCCTAAAGCTCCTAAGGTTGAAAATTGGAATTATCTTTAGGGCAGTGTTTCTCAACCTTGACCATTTTAAGGCATGTGGATTTCAACTCCCAGAATTCCACAGCCAGCAATGCTGGCTGTGGAATTCTGGGAGTTGAAGTCCACATGCCTTAAAATGGTCAAGGTTGAGAAACACTGCTTTAGGGGATCTTCTCCCCTTCCTCTCTCTTCCCTGGCACCTTCCCCCCCAAAAATGCGCTATTCCCACAACATTTTAACTTCAGGGCTGCCCAAACGAATCGTGGGAGCCAAAATGGACCCAGCAGAGATGCGTGATAGAATCCCGCCCGACCCCTCGGGGGCTCCGTCCCATCCAGAGAGCTACGGTAAAAGAAAGCGGTGGGGGCTTTTGACAACAAGGTGAGGCTCCTTTGTAGGGTTTTTTCCCCCCTTATGGGGGTCTCCTTATGGGGGTTCTCTCCGCCCCTTTCTGGGAAGGGAGGGGAACAAAAGGTAGGTTTCCACCCGGGGTGGGACTTTGTCACTTTGCAGATGGCGAGATGGGTGGCATGAAAGAAAGAAAAGAAGAGAAAGAGAAAGAAAAAAAGAAAGAAGAAAGAAAAAAGAAAGAAAGAAAGAAAAAAGAAAGCAGAAAGAAAGAAACAAAAAAGAAAAAAGAAAGAAAAGAAAGAAAGAAAGAAAAGAGAAAGAAAGAAAGAAAGAAAGAAAGAGAAGAAAGGAAAGAAAGAAAGAAGAAAGAAAGAGAAAGAAAGAAAGAAAGAGAAGAAAAAAGAAAAAAGAAAGAAAGAAAAAAGAGAAAGAAAAGAAAGAAAGAAAGAAAGAAAGAAAGAAAGAAAAAAGAGAAAGAGAGAAAGAAAGAAAAAAGAAAAAAGAGAAAGAAAAGAAAGAAAGAAAGAAAGAAAGAAAGAAAGAAAGAAAAGAGAAAGAAAGAAAGAAAAGAAAGAAAGAAAGAAGAGAAAGAAGGAAAGAAAAGAAAGAAAGAAAAGAAAGAAAGAAAGAAAGGAAAGAGAAGAAAGAAAAGAGAGAGAAAGAAAGAAAGAAAGAGAGAGAGAGAAAGAAAAGAAAGAAAGAAAGAAAGAAAGAAAAGAGAGAGAGAAAGAGAGGGAAACCCGGCCCTCACCAAATAGGCCGCTTCCCTCATGAACTGCTTGGCCGGCTGCTTCCAAATGGCGGGCACCGTGATCACCCACCGGATGGCATCGGCCACCGGCAAGGCCGGGCACTGGTCCTTCAGCTCCTGCAAGAGAGGAGGGTCAAAGGGCCTGGAGGAAATCTATCCCAAGAGGGATGCTGGCTGGGGATTCTGGGAGCTCAAGTCCACCAAGCGGCCATCTTTGGAGAACACCCCCCCCCCCGATTAACAATAAAGAGACAACTTCGATCTCCTCACAGAGTCCTTCTGGAAGGTTCTCTCTCTTCCTCTCCCTCCTTCTCTCCCTCCCTCCCTCTTTCCTTCCTTCCTTCCTTCCTTCTTCCCTTCCCTCCCTCCCTTCCTCCTTCCCTCCTTCCTTCCTTCCCTTCTTCTTTCCTTCCTTCTTTCCTTCCTTCCTTTCTTCCTCCCTCCCTCCCTTCCTTCCTCCTTCCCTCCTCCCTCCCTCCTTTTCTCCCTTCCTTTCCTCCCTCCCTCCTTCCTTCCTTCCTTCCTCCCTTCCTTCCTTCCTCCCTCCCTTCCTTCTTTCCTTCCTTCCCTCCTCCTTCCCTCCCTCCCTTCTTTTCTCCCTTTCCTCCCTACCTCCTTCCTTCCTTCTTTCCTCCCTCCCTTCCTTTCCTCCCTTCCTCCCTCCCTTCCTTTCCTCTTTCTTTCCTCCCTTCTTCTTTCCTTCCTTCCTCCTTCCCTTCCTTCTTTCCTTCTTTCCTTCCTCCCTCCCTTCTTTCCTTCCTTTCCTCCCTCCCTCCTTCCTTCCTTCCTTCCTCCGTTCTTTCCTTCCATCCTCCCTCCTTCCCTTCCTTCCTTCCTTCCTTCCCTCAGGTGACGTCTTCCCCCCCCAACCCCTGGAGAAGCAGGGAGGTCTCCCCCCTCCCTCTCTCACCTGCACCGCCTGCTGCCTGAAGAAGCGGAGGGCGTGGGCAAAGACCTCCAAGGCCGGCACCTTCTTCCCGTTCACAGCCCCCAGTTCGGTCTTCATGCTCAAATCCTGACATAAAAGAGGACCACCAAAAAGTCTTTCAGGCCGGGCAGAAAACCGGTCAAACAGGTGACCTTGATGGAGACATGTAGGAACCCTTCACAGGCAGCCCTCCACTTACCACCACAGTGGAGGCCGACATTTCCAGAGAGGGAGGGAGGGAGGGAGCGCTGTTGTTGTGCCCCATTTTACTCACTCGGGAACTGTGGATCTTCATTTTGAACTTCTCAAAGTAGAGCCAGTCGCGGGCTTCCTCCGGGTCCAGGTCGTGGTAATAGTCCCGGGCCGTGTAGCCAAAGCTGTGGAAGGCGCCTTCCGGCGTCAAGAGAAGGCTGGTGGGGGTCTTCTGGTGGGCCACTCCGGGGTCTCCTCCTTCCCATTTCCTGCCAGGAAAAAAAATCCAAAGTGGGATTTTTGTGGCCTGCAAGTCGGGGGGGGGGGCTCGATTTGGAAGTTTGTCTGGTACCCCCCCCCCCCCAAAAAAATTTTTCCCGAAAGAATTTCATATTGAGAAAGCGGGCCCCTAGCTGTGTCTCTCCAATCCTGGCCCCTTTAAGAAGAGCTGTGGACTTCAACTCCCAGAATTCCCCAGCCAGCCGTGCAGAGTTCGATAAGGGTCATTTTGCTCATTTGTGGCGATGCAAGAATTCCAGGCTGAGCCCTCTTTTAACTCCACCCTCTGACTCGGCCGGTCCTTCTCCTACGATCACTCCGTGGAAGATTCGGCAAAATGTATTATTGTTTCATGATGGAGAGAAAATGAAATAGGATTCAAACACGATCGTTTTTTAAAATTAATTTATCGTCTCTTCCCACGGGAGGGAAAAGAGAAGAATTTAACGGCTGATTTCCTTTGATGACTTTTTCTATTTTTTTATTTATGCAGTGAATAAATAAAGCAATATCTCAGAACACCCAGGCCTTGGGTTTTTTTTTTTTTTTAAAGAGATTCCTGTGTTGCTTTCGAGGCCATCTCATTTGTTCATTAAAAATGCCCAAATCCTTTGGTTTTTGCTAAAAGGGAGGCTATTATGAAATGATATAGAACTTAATATTGAAGTATAGTAAGAATATGTGTTTTTTGTGTGTGTGTGTATGTTTGTTTTTTCTTTTTTGTGTTTTTCTTTTTTGGAACAAGATGGAATTAATAATTGGAGAATTATTGAAAAAGAATAGAAATATAGCTGAGAAATGTAAGAACTTAGTTTTGGAGCTAATGTGTTTAAATAAGAGAAATTTGGGGTCCCTGAATAGTAAAATAAATAAGTTAGTTTAAATTTAAATATTTGAAAAATTAATAAAGTTTAAAACAGGATCTTTGGGATAGATAAGGAGCTTTTGCAAATGTTTATTGATTAATCAAATTCATATTCAGTGATATATTTAATGGAAATTTGTGTTAGAAATGTATTAATGAGATTACAATAATTTAAACAGATAGAGAGTGTTAGTTTTGATTTAAGCATTTAATTTATATATAGCGATATATTAATGAGTGAATTGGTTATAGGATTGTACTGATTGGATTATTATATTGATATTGAGCGGTTGATAGTTCCTATTGATTAAGGAAACTTATATTGAGATATATTAATGGATGAATTTATTCGAATCTATTTGATTATAATATTCTACATAGATAGAGAGGGAAATTTTAGGAAACATTGTGTGAATTATACATTTATAATGTTATTGTTTCTTTTGTAATTGACCACCATATCTCCACGCTGGCTCTTAAGCTTCTGTTGGTGTAAAATGGAAAACCAATAAAAATTGTTTATAAAAATTTTTTTTTAAAAAATGCCCAAATCCTGCTCTTCCTCCCTCATCCAATGGAAACAGAGCTCCCAGGGACTAAACTCCAGAAGCAGTAAATGCTCCAACACTGGAAGTTTTTAAGAAGAGACAGGACAGCCCTTTGTCCGAAATGGTGTAGGGTTTCCTGCCTGAGCAGGGGGTTGGACTAGATGACCTCCAAGGTCCCTTCCAACTTTACTACTGTTATAAACACTCTAAAGCCCATACTGCAAAATCATCAGTTAGGCAGGGAGATGGGTGCAATCTCTTGCAAATGCCTGGAAGGTGAGAGTTCTCTTCCTTCCCACAGGACTTCCGCCTAAAAGAGAGGATCGTGAAAAAACAAATATTCTCTGTTCATTCATGCGGGGAATATCCAGAGACCGTATGCCAGCGATTGTGGCGGAGATCTGAAGAATAAAGGTCTCTCTGTGTTTAGGTGTGTATGTGAGAAATAGAGAGAAAGAAAGAAAGAAAGAAAGAAAGAAAGAAAGAAAGAAAGAAAGAAAGAAAGAAAGAAAGAAAGAAAGAAAGAAAGAAAGAAAGAAAGAGAAGAAAGTGAAAGAGAAACAGAGAAAGAAAGAGGGAGAAAGAGGCAAAGAGAGAGAAAGAAAAAGAGAGAAACAAAGAGAAAAAGAGGCAGAAAGGGAATGAGAAAGAAAGAGAAAGAGCAAAAGACAAAGAAAGAGAGAAAGGAGAAAGAAAGAAAGAAAGAAAGAAAGAAAGAAAGAAAGAAAGAAAGAAAGAAAGAAAGAAGAGAGAAAGAGAGCGAAAGAAGGAAACAGGGAAAGAGGGAAAAAGAGAGAGAGAAAAGAGAAACAGAGGAGAGAAAGAGAGCAAAAGAGAGGCAGAAATTGAAAGAGAACAAAAGAGACAAGAGAGAAAGGAGAAAAGAGAAAGAAAAAGAGAGAAAGAAAAATGAGAGAGAAAGGGAAAGAGAAAGAGGGAAAGAGACAGAAAGAAACAGAAAGAGGGAAAGAGAGAAAGAGAAAGAAAGATTCAGAGAGCAAAAGAGAGGCAGAAAGGGAAAGAAAGAAAGAAAGAAAGCAAAAGAGGGAGAAAAGAGAGAAAGAGAAAAAAGAAAGAGGGAGAGAGAGAAAGAAAGAGGGAAAGAGAAAGAGAGAAAGAAAGAGAAACAAAGACAGGGAGAAAGAGAGGCAGAAAGGGGGGAGAGGGAGAGAGACTGAGAGAAAAAGAGAAAGAGAAAAAAGAGAGAAAGAGAGAAAGAGGGAAAGAAAGAAAAAGGGAGAAAGAAAGAAACAAAGACAAGCAGAGAGAGAGAGAGGCAGAAAGGGAGAGGGAGAGAAAAAGAGAGAAAGAAAAAAGAGAAAGGGAGAGAGAGAAAGAGGGAAAGAAAGAAAAAGAGGTAGAGAGAAAGAGAAACAAAGACAGAGAAAGAGGCAGAAAGGGAGAGAGAGAGAGAGAGCGAAGAGAAAAAGGGAGGAAGAGAGACCCTGTCTTCAGCCCCAGAGGGTACCTCATCATGTGCAGGGTCTCTGGATCGCTGACGAAGCTGAAGGCGTAGCCGCTGGATGTGGTCCCGAAGTCAATGGCCACCACCACGCCGAAGGGAGCCGCCTCTCGCCTCCGGATCTCACTCCTCTGCAACACACAGGCCAGGATGCAGAGGACCCCCGGGTACCGCCTCCGGCCCCCAGCCCCAGGGGCCCCAGTCTTGGTCCTAGAGCAGGGTGTCTAACCAGGGCCACTTTTCAGATGGGTGGACTTCAGTTCCCAGAATCCCCCAGCCAGCACAGCTCCGGACTTCAGCACCACTTGGCAAGCCCACCCAGCACCCGTCTTACCCCCTACTTTGGGGGGGGGGCTTCAACCAGATTTGAGGGAGGGGACAAGGCTTCTGCTTACCGGCGACTGAGATGGGGTGAGGGGCGCAATGCTGCAGCTGTCGCTGTGGAGCCCGGGAGAACTCGGCGGAGACGGGGTACGGGACCGCTCCCCATTTGTCCCTGGCGAAGAAGAAGGGAAGGGAAGAGGGGGGCTTCGAAACAATCTTTCTCGTGAGAGAGAAGGATGGAAAGATTTGTACTCCTTGCAGACAGCTGGTCATTTGCCTTCTTTTAGAGAGTGGTTGAGGCCACTTGGAGGCTTATCTTTGTCTTCGGGGTCACCTGAGTGGTGCAAACGGATGTGGAGCCTTCTTGGCATCCTTTCAACCCTTCCAAGAAGGCTTCACACCCATTTGCACCACCCAGGTGACCCGAGGACACAGGTAAACCTCCAAGTGGCCTCAACGCCTCTCTAAAAGGAGGCAAATGACCGGCTGTCTGCAAGGAGTATAAATCCTTCCGTCCCCCACCATCCAGTCAGAGCTGAAGAAGCATCTGGGATAAGAAGCGAAACGTCTTCAAAGAAAAACAAGAAAGTCCAGTTGTCTCCTGAAAAAAGTACCTTTGGGACAACCTGGGTGATGGAGAATCTCCATAGGCAACAGAGTTGGAAGGGACCTTGGAGGTCATCTAGTCCAACCCTAGTCGCCCAGTTGAGGAGACATCTCATTAGACAATGGGGAATGGATTCTTCTCTACCGCCACCCCCCCCCCACTTTGTGGAAGGAGACCCCTCTATCTTTTTCTTTCCAAGATTCAAGCAGTCCTCAATTTACCACCATCCCTTTTAGTGACCGTTCAAAGTTACGACAGCATTGCAAAAAAAGCCACTTGGGCTTCTTTTTTCACGCCGGACACTCGTCGCAGGGCGAAAAACTCGAAACTGAAACATTTGGCGAACGACTCGTCTTTATGACGGTTGCATGATCCTCCTTTTGTGACCTTCCCAGCTGGAAGGTTCTCCCCCCGGTCGCCCCCCACCCGTAGACTAGCACAGCTCCCCCCCCCCGGATCGGATTAAAAGCGTCCAGCCAATTTTGTCCAAAGAGCCACACTTGAAAACCCGCAGGGACGTCGTCGGAATGGACCTCAACCCAAACAAGAGGCAGACAGATTTAATGCTGGAGAGCGTGAAACGCCGGAAGGCTGGTCTCGCCCACGCAGGCAGGGTGGGATGGCCGGGGGAGGCACTCAGAGGCTTTGTGTGCCCCACATATGGATCCCATTAAGGAGTCCGGCTAATTGCTTCCTCCCCCCCCCCCACAAGGCTCAATCTCCACCTCAGAGCAGCAGGGACAGTTCCTGGCTGACAGGCCCCAGCTGCGGTTCAGGATGGACAGAGAGGCCCATCCCCATGTTATGGCCGACCTGGTGACGCCCGGTGATCCTGGGAGGAGAATCAGGACTCAGATGGGGAGTCCCCCTCCATGGGGACTTTGCTGGGGTCACCATGCATATATAAGGAGCGGTTGCTGGAATTGGGGATGTCTAATGAAGAGAAGGATGAGGGGGGACAGGATAGCAGTCTTCCAGTATCTCAGGGGCTGCCCCAAAGAAGAGGCAGTCAAGCTATTCTCCAAGGCGCCTGAAGGCAGGACAAGAAGCAACAGATGGAAACTCATCAAGGAGAGAAGCAACCTGGAACTAAGGAGGAATTTCCTGACAGTGAGGACAATTAACCAGTGGAACAACCTGCCTCCAGAAGCGGTGAATGCTCCAACACTGGAAGTTTTTAAGAAGAGACTGGACAGCCATTTGTCTGGAATGGTATAGGGTTTCCTGTCTGAGCAGGGGGTTGGACTAGATGACCTCCAAGGTCCCTTCCAACTTGATGATGATGATGATGATCGCACAGTCAGCCAGATGTTCAAACTGGATTTGGCATTTTGTCTACCTATCGAGTCCTTACCCAGGACCTGGAATAGGCAGATGTGGATGTTTGATGGTGTTACAGGTATCGTTGCAGGATGGAAGCAGTTCCTAGTAAGGCCGCCTTTTGCAATTGACTAATAGCAAATTTGTCAATGCCAATGGTGTTCAGGTGGTGCTCCAGCATCCCAACTCCCTTCCCGGGAAGCCCCTGACCCTGAGTCCAGCATTCTCCAAGAGACCCTCACAATGCTCCCCCCATCCAGGATCAAACTGGGGACGTTGCATTTTTTTTCCTTACCGATTTGCAGCGTATGCATTGTGGGAACCGCAAGGGTTGTGGACATCTTCACATCACCCTCGTGCCTGAAAAACAGGGAGAACATATCAATCAGAATAGAGCTGGAAGGGGCCTTGGAGGTCTTCTAGTCCAACCCCCTGCTCAAGCAGGAGATCTTATATCAAGGGTCCCCAACCTTGGCCACTTTAAGGCCTGTGGACTTCAACTCCCAGAATTCCTGAGCCAACATGGAGGTCTGTGGCCTCTTTATGATGTGGACTTCAACTCCCAGAATTCCTGAGCCAGCCATGCTGAGGGGAAGGGGGAGGTTTCCAAGCTGAGCCATGCTGGCTGAGGAATTCTGGGAGTTGAAGTCCACGAGTCATAAAGCGGCCTAGGCCTAGGCCAGAGGTAGGTAACCTGGGCTCTTTTATGACTGGTGGACTTCAACTCCCAGAATTCCTGAGCCAGCCATGCTGAGGGGAAAGGGGGAGGTTTCCAAGCTGAGCCATGCTGGCTGAGGAATTCTGGGAGTCGAAGTCCACGAGTCATAAAGGCATCATTAAGGTGACCAACTGTCCTTCTTTAGGGAGGACAGTCCTCCTTTTGTGAGTTCTGTCCTCCCTCGAAAAGTGTCCTCCTTCATGTCCTCCTTTTTGATATTTGAAGACTAATCTGCAGGGCTTTTTTTTTCTCATAGAACGCTCAGAATGGCGTTCCGGCACCTTTTTTAATGTTTTTTTCCCCCAACTTTTGCATGAGCTGTGCTACTCCCACTATTGGCTTTCGAAAGCCAATAGGAATTGCTGCTGAGTGCGCCAAATTGCTGCTGAGCACGGCCGGCAAACTTTGCACATGCAAGTTGTCTGCAGCGAAGGCGAATTTACAGGAACTTTGCACCCTTCCCTGCTACCCAACTACACCATCTCCTAGTTCAGTGTTTCTCAACCTTGACAATTTTAGGGCATGCGGACTTCAACTCCCAGAATTCCACAGCCAGCATTGCTGGCTGTGGAATTCTGGGAGTTGAAGTCCACATGCCTTAAAATTGTCAAGGTTGAGAAACACTGTCCTAGTTAGTTCCGAAGATACCTGGAGGAGACTGGAGCTAGAGCAATAATGGCTGCGGGTGCAAGAGGCAGAGGTGGTGGGGCTGCTGTGGGTGGGGGTGTGAGGGGCGGTGGTGGCCGGCTGCCCCTGTGCTGTGGGAGCCGCGGGGCCCGCTCTACACGGGGCTGCACAGGTGGGCAATGGTGCTGGCGGGGCGGCTGCAGATGGGATGTGTTGACGGCGGGCTGCCCCCAGGGGCCGGAGCCGGCACAGCTGGTGCTTTGGGAGCTGCGGGGCCCATTCTACATTTATCATATTATAGTGTATTCTGTATTATTGTTGCAATGAATAAAATGTTTCTTTTATATATGATATTTTTTATCTTAAATTTATTTGTGTCCTCCTTTTCATTGTAAAAAAGTTGGTCACCTTAGCATCATAGTTCCCACATGCTGGCTCAGGAATTCTGGGAGTTGAAGTCCACCAGTCATAAAAGAGCCAAGGTTGCCTATCCCTGGCCTAGGCCTCTTTATGACTCATGGACTTCAACTCCCAGAATTCCTCAGCCAGCATGGCCCAGCTTGGAAACCTCTCCCTTTCCCCTCAGCATGGCTGGCTCAGGAATTCTGGGAGTTGATGAGTCATAAAAGAGCCAAGCTTGCCTACTTCTGGCCTAGGCCTAGGCCGCTTTATGACTCGTGGACTTCAACTCCCAGAATTCCTGAGCCAGCCACGCTGAGGGGAAAGGGAGAGGTTTCCAAGCTGAGCCCTTATGGCTCAGGAATTCTGGGAGTTGAAGTCCACCAGTCATAAAAGAGCCAAGGTTGCCCACCCCTGGCCTAGAATAACAAAGAGAAATATCCTAAATGGATTGACACCGAAGACACAACTGCACACGTGAAACAAAACAAAATATTTAAGTGTGCAACTTGTCTCTATTTGTGCTGCAGGGTGACCAGCTTCACCTCCGCCATTTTAATCTCTGCCCTTCAGCAGTTGTCATTTTAATTCTTTTTTTCTCCTCTGCTTTGGTATGTGTTTTGAGCTGCTTCTCATAGGGAGGCCCCAGAACAGCTATTTCCGACCACAAACACAATTCTGGAGATCACAATCGCACAAATGTTTTGACGGTACCTGTTGGTTACCTCCCTCTGTCTTTTTCCATCCATGAAACAAAGAGGGGCAAAAAAGAAGGATATTTGTTTGCTATTTGTGGTTTTTCCAGGCAGGGACTTTTTAAACAGAAATAAATCCAAATGGGTTCACTTCCAGATGGATTTATAATATTTCCACTTCAGAACTGATTTGCCCCAAATTACGAGTGGTCCTTGACTTACAAAAGTTCATTTAGCGACCGTCCAAAGTTAGAGCAGCACTGAAGAAAGTGACTTAGGATCATTTTTCACACTTACGACCGTTTTATCGTTACTATTTTATTTTTTTTAATTATTTTTAATTTATTGTTTTATTTTTAAAAGTTTTATTAAACTTCTATGCTGCCCATCTCACAACAACTCTGGGAGGCTGATAATACAGGTGGTCCTCAACCTACGACAGTTCGTTTGGCGGCCTCTCAAAGTTACGACGGCATTGAAAAAAAGCAATTTACGGCCGTTTTTCACACTTACAACCTTTGCAGCATCCCCTTCCCACGGTCACGTGATCAAAATTCAGACACTCGGCCACTGACTCATACTTATGACGGCTGCTGTGTCCCAGGAGGATCATGCGATCCTCTTTTGGGATCTTCCCACCTGCAAAGTCAACGGGGGGGGGAGCTGAATTCACTTAACGACCGTGTGACTAATTGAGCCCCTGCAGTGATTCACTTAACAACTGAGGCAAGGAAGGTCGTAAAATGGGGCCAAACTCGCTGAACAAATGTTTCATTTAACAGCAGAAAATATAGGGCGACTGCCAGTACACGATTATCTTGGTTTTTGGCTTTTCTCTTCCCTTTTTTTAAATTGTTATTGTTTTTTAGCCCTTTTTTTTTTTAACTTTTTACTCTACAGGTGGTCCTTGGCTTACGACCACAACGGAGCCCAACATGTCTGTTTTTAAGTGAGACATTTGTTGAGTGAGTGTTGCCCCATTTTATGACCTTTCTTGCCACTGTTATTAAGTGAATCACCACAGCTGATAAGTTAATAACACGGTCGTTAAATGAATCCGGCTTCTCCCACTGACTTTGCTCGCCAGGAGGCCACAAAAGGGGACCACATGACCCCCGGGATATGGCAACCGTCATAAGTATGAGTCAGTGGCCAAGCGTCTGAATTTTGATCACCTGAACATGGGGGGGGGGATGCAGCAAAGGTTGTAAGTGTGAAAAACAGCCATAAATTGCTTTTTGCAATGCCGTCGTAACTTTGAGCAACCGCTAAACGAACTGTCGTAAGTTGAGGACCACCTGTATTATCAGCCTCCCAGAGTTGCTGTGAGACGAGTAGCGTAGAAATTTAATAAACTTAAATAAAATAAAATAATAAAGTAAAAATAAAATAAAATAGTAATAATAAAATAAAATAGCAATAATAAAATAAAATAAAAAATAAAATAAAAATAATACAATACAATAAAATAAAATAGTCATAATAAAATAAAACAGTCATAAGTAAAATAAAATAAAAAATAAAATAAAATAGTCATAATAAAATAAAGTAAAATAAAATAATAATAAACTAAAATAAAATAGTAATAATAAAATAAAATAGCAATATAAAATAAAATAAAAATAAAATAAAAAATAATACAATACAATAAAATAGTCATAATAAAATAAAATAGTCATAAGTAAAATAAAATTAAAAATAAAATAGTCATAATAAATAAAATAAAGTAAAATAAAATAATAAACTAAAATAAAATAGTAATAAAATAAAATAGCAATATAAAAGAATAAAAAATAAAATAAAAAATTACAATACAATAAAATAGTCATAATAAAATAAAATAGTAATAAGTAAAATAAAATAAAATAAATAAAATAGTCATAATAAATAAAATAAAGTAAAATAAAATAATAATAAACTAAAATAAAATAGTAATAATAAAATAAAATAAAAAATAAAATAATACAATAAAATAGCAATAATAAAATAAAATAGTAATAATAAGCAAAATAAAATAAAAAAATAAAATGAATAAAATAAAAAATAGTAATAATGAATAATAAAATAAAATAAAATAATTTGATTTCGGATTCAAGGATCAGCCTTTGTGTCTTGTCCAGAATTGACCTCCGTGCTCTGATGTTTGCAAACCAGACCTCACCCTTTCTTAGTAAGTGCACGAGAAATCAAGGCAGACTTCTCTTCTTATAAAACCCACCAGCCTCTCTTCTTTCCCTGCGTTGGGCAAAAGAGAAAAGCATCACACTCATTAATTAAGAGCAGTTTTAATCTCAGGGACCCCCGAGGGCCGGCTGAACACTCACAGAAGCCCCGTTATTGCTATGAAGGTGCCCAGTGCCGGCTGGGGCATCGCACGGCTGGGGAAACCAAGTCACACCTTATTTGAAGGCAGACAGCTCCTAAGCCGGAAACCCAGAGCGGAAAACCTTTTTTGAAATCCAGATTTTCCGGTGCAGAGTTTCCATAATTAAGCCACTCTCTGAATAAAGAGGCAGGAAGGGATGGGCAGGGCAGGGCAGGGCAGGGTGGGGAAGGACGGGAAATGAGAGCTGACAGGAGGACAGCCCAAAGGGAGGACAGAAGCAGAATAACAGAGCAAGAAGGGACCTTGGAGGTCTTCTAGTCCAACCCCCTGCTGGAACAGGAGAACCGTTTACCATGCCGGAGAAAGGATTGAGAAGGGACTGGAAGAGATGCAGAAGAAATTGGACCGTTTGGGTTCAGTTAACAGACCAATCCGGGAGAAATATCAACAACCTAAGATATGCAGATGATACCACTCTAATGGCAGAAAGTGAAGAGGAACTAAAGAGCCTCTTGATGCGGGTGAAGAAGGAGAGTGCAAAAGTTGGCTTGAAACTCAACATTAAGAAAACCAAGATCATGGCAGCCGGCCCTCTCAATTCCTGGCAAATAGATGGGGAAGAAATGGAGGTAGTGACAGATTTTATCTTCCTGGGCTCCAAGATCACCGCAGATGGGGATTGCAGCCAAGAAATTAAAAGACGCTTGCTCCTGGGGAGAAAAGCTATGGCAAATCTAGACAGCATACTTAAAAGCAGAGATGTCACCCTGCCAACAAAAGTGCGGATAGTCCAGGCCCTGGTTTTCCCAGTTGCAATGTATGGCCGTAAAAGTTGGACCCTAAGAAAGGCTGAGCGCCAAAGAATGGAGGCCTTTGAACAATGGTGCTGGAGAAGACTCCTGTTGAGTCCCTTGGACTGCAAGGCGTTCAAACCGGTCAGTCCTAGAAGAGATCAACCCCGACTGCTCTTGAGAAGGCCAGATCCTGAAGTTGAAACTCCAATACTTTGGCCACCTAATGAGAAGGAAGGACTCACTGGAGAAGGGCCTAATGCTTGGAAAGATGGAGGGCAAGAGAAGAAGGGGACGACAGAGAATGAGGGGGCTGGATGGAGTCCCTGAAGCAGTAGGTGTGAGCTTCAATGGACTCTAGAAGATGGTAGAGGACAGGAAGGCCTGGAGGAACGTGGTCCATGGGGTCGCGATGGGTCGAACACGACTTCGCAACTAACAACAACAACAAGTCCAGTCACCACCCTAGCCTTGCGGTGTTCAATTCACAACTCAAGGGACGGAGGAAGTGCGCAAGCGCACAACTCTGAGTGTCCTTCTCTGGCTAGCTTTGCTCCTTCCTCCCCTGATCTTGGGGCAGCCTTCTCCCACACTTCTACAAATGAAAAGTCAAGGTATTTGACTTGCCACCGTGATGTCAAGGGGCAAATGCAAACTTATTTTGTATTTTCAGCCTGAGAGATCAAAGTGTCCTGCCGCAGGAGAAAAAATTAGGTTGATTTAAACCACATGGTACATCGAAGACCCTCTTCCTCACCCGTAGCCCTGGAGGGGATCCCACGGTTTTGAATGTGAGGACTCTCGGTCATGAATATTTATTTTCGTAGCTATTTTTCCACATCCAAAGGGCTCGTTTCTACACACACACACACACACACACACACACACACACACTCTCCTCCCAACCTCTCTAAGAAACTGGCTGGGCGGTTGATAAGATTTTGCAACAAGGCTGCAGAAGGAGAGGGTGAAACTTTTATGGAGCAGGCAGCTGGGTTCCTTGGTCAAAGCTTGGAGAGCCCTTGAGACTTATATGCCACTTCACAGGGCTTTACAGCTCTCTCTAAGTGGTTTATAGAGTCACCCTGTGGCCCCCAACAATCTGGGTCTTTGTTTTACCGACCTCGGAAGGACGGAAGGCTGAGTCAACCTTGAGCTGGTCAGAATCGAACTCCTGGCAGTGCACAGAGTCAGCCTGCAATCCTGCATTCTCACTGCTGTGCCACCACAGCTCATCTATCATCTATGATGATAGATAGATCGATCGATCGATCGATCGATCGATCGATAGATAGATAGATGATAGATAGATAGATAGGTGAATAGATAGACGACAGATAGAAGATACAGTAGATGATAGATGGATAGATAGATACATAGATAGAAGATAGATGAATAGATATAGATGAATAGATGGATGGATGGATGGATGGAGATAGATAGATAGATAGATAGATAGATAGATAGATAGATAGATCGATAGATAGATAGATGATAGATAGATAGATAGATAGATAGGTGAATAGATAGACGATAGATAGAAGATACAGTAGATGATAGATGGATAGATAGATACATAGATAGAAGATAGATGAATAGATATAGATGAATAGATGGATGGATGGATGGAGATAGATAGATAGATAGATAGATAGATAGATAGATCGATAGATAGATAGATCGATAGATAGATAGATAGATAGGTGAATAGATAGATAGGTGAATAGATAGACGATAGATAGAAGATACAGTAGATGATAGATGGATAGATAGATACATAGATAGAAGATAGATGAATAGATATAGATGAATAGATGGATGGATGGATGGATGGATGGAGATAGATAGATAGATAGATAGATAGATAGATAGATAGATAGATCGATAGATAGATGATAGATAGATAGATAGATAGATAGATAGATAGATAGGTGAATAGATAGACGATAGATAGAAGATACAGTAGATGATAGATGGATAGATAGATACATAGACAGAAGATAGATGAATAGATATAGATGAATAGATGGATGGATGGATGGATGGATGGATGGAGATAGATAGATAGATAGATAGATAGATAGATAGTCACAGAGTGAGAGAGAGATGATAGATGATAGCACTAGCAATAGCCCTTAGA
This sequence comes from Crotalus adamanteus, assembly GCA_039797435.1. NCBI lineage: Eukaryota > Metazoa > Chordata > Lepidosauria > Squamata > Viperidae > Crotalus > Crotalus adamanteus. The sequence continues at coordinate 1,671,691 of CM077924.1, forward strand.
CTTATATACTGCTTCATAGTGCTTTTAAAGTCCTCTCTAAGCACTTTACAGAGTCCGCATATTTGCCCCCAACAAACTGGGTCCTCCTTTTACCAACCTCAGAAGGACAGAAGGCTGAATAAACTTGGATCAAACTGCCGGCAGTGGGCAGAGTCAGCCTGCAATGCTGCATTCTCACTGCTGCGCCACCAGGGCTCTTTGCAGGCTTTCGTTTGAGCAGAGGGTGTAGAAATGTGTGTGGGGGGGAGAGGGTTTGAACCCCCTGGAATGATTGAGGCTGGAACCAGCTGTCTTATGTACTTGAACAGAGATGGGGAGCTGATGAGACTTAAAAGGACGGATGCTTCATTGCTTCACTAGGTCACAACCTCAGTGCGATGATCTGTCACATTACTCACTGGGACTGAAGATGTTACCTAGCTGGGTAACAAAAGGTCTGTAAGGAAACAGCCAAGCTCAGAGAGCACCAAGGACCCCACAGTCCTCCTCCTCCACCACCACCAGCTCTTCCTCCTCCTCCCCTTCTTCTTCTTCTCCTCCTCCTCTCCTTCTTCTTCTCCTCCTCCTCTTCCTCCTCCTCCTCCTTCTCTTCCTCCTCCTCCTCCTTCTCTTCCTCCTCCTCCCCTTCTTCTTCCACCTCCTCCTCCTCTTTCTCCTCGTCCTTCTCCTCTTCCTCCTCCTCCCCTCCTCCTCGTCCTTCTCCTCCTCTTCCCCCTCCTCCCCTTCTTCCTCTTCCTCCCCTTCTTTTCCTCCTCCTCCTCCCTTTCTCCTCCTCCTCTTCCTCTCCCCTTCTTCTTCCTCCTCCTCTTCTCCTATTCCTCTTCCTCCTCCTCCCCTTCTTCCTCCTTCTCCTCCTCCTCCCCTTCCTCCTCCTTTTCCTCCTCCTCCCCTTCTTCTTCCTCCTCCTCCTCCTCCTCCTCCTCTTCCTCTCCACAAACCCCACTCCCTTCCCACACTGATGATGTTACCTAGTTGGGTCATGAAACGGCTGCAAGAAAACAACCAAGCCCAGAGGGAACCAAGGACCCCACAGTCGTCGTCCTCCTCCCCCTTGCAAACCCTTCTTGCATTGATGATGTTACCTAGTTGGGTGATGAAACATCTGCAAGAAACCCACAGGGTCCAGGGAGCAGCGAGGACCCCACAACCCAACCCTGGGCTACCCATACCCTCTTCTATGGATGGACGGTCACTGGGCAGTCCTGGAGGAAGAGCGGTCTTCTCCTTGGAGCCTCCTGCCTGGGGGGGGGGGGGAATCCCGGCCAGCCTGCCTGAGCTGAGTCAGCTGATTAGAAGGGGCTTCATGTTTTCATCCTCCTGTTTATTTTACCATTCCGTTCCTGGGTGCCGCCTGGCATGTTCTACTCTCTCAACCATAGGAGTGGCGGAGGGTGAGGAGGGCCAGGTTGTTCCTGGGGTGATTAAGGTCAAGAGGCCCACTTTAAGGTTTCTTTCCCTTTTATTCCTTCTCACTTGGTGCCGTTGTGGAGATGAACTGCTAGCAGCCCCTCCTGTGGTTTCATTGCATTGCTTGTGTGGAATGCGAAAGGGAGAATGGGAGAGAGAAAGAAAGGGGAGGGAAGGGGGGGGGAAGAGAGAGAGAAAGAAAGAGAAAGAAAAAAGTGCAAGGAGGAGAGAGAAAGCAAGAAAGAGAGAAAGAAGAGAAAGAAAGAGAAAGAAAGAAGAAAGTAAGAAAGAAAAAAGAGGAAAAGAAAGAAAAGAGTGCAAGGAGGAGAGAGAGAGAGAAAGAAGAGAGAAAGAAAATATGAAAGAAGAAAGAAAGAAGAGAGGAGAGAAAAAGAAAGAGAGTGCAAGAAGGAGAGAAAGAGAAAGAAAGTGCAAGGAGAAGAAAGAAAGAGAAAGAAAAAGAGAAAGAAAAAAGAAAGAATGCAAGGAGAGAGAAAAAGAAAAAGAGAAAAAAGAAAGAAAGAAAGAAAGAAGAGAAAGTAACAAAGAAGAACGAAGAGAGAGAAAAAGAAAATGCAAAGTGGAGAGAAAGAGAGAGAGAAAGAAAGGAAGAAAGAAAGAAAGAAAGAAAGAAAGAGAAAGAGGAAGGAGGGAGGAAGAAAGGGAGAGAAAGAAAAAGAAAGAAGAAAGAAAAAAGAAAGGAGAGGAAAAGAAAGAAAAGAAAGTGCAAGGAGGAGAGAGAAAGAAAAGAGAGAAAGAAAGTATGAAAGAAGAAAGAAAAAAGGAGAGGAAAAGAAAGAAAGTGCAAGGAGGAGAGAGAAAGAAAGAGTGCAAGGAGGAGAAAGAAAGAGAAAGAGAAAGAAAAAAGAAAGAGAAAGAAAAAAGAATGCAAGGAGAGAGAAAAAGAAAAAGAGAGAAAAAAGAAAGAGAAAGAGAAGAGAAAGTAAGTAAGAAAGAAGAACTAAGAGAGAGAAAAAGAAAGTGCAAGGCGGAGAGAAAGAGAGAGAGAGAGAAAGAAAGAAAAAGGAAGGAGGGAGGGAGGAAGGGAGAGAAAGAAAGAAGAGAAAGAAAGAAAGAAGAACGAAGAAAGAGAAAAAGAAAGTGCAAGGCAGAGAGAAAGAGAGAGAGAGAGAGAGAGAAAGAAAGAAAGAAAGAAAGAAAGAAAGAAAGAAAGAAAAAGGAAGGAGGGACGGAGTGAGGAAGAAAGGGAGAGAAAGAAAGAGAAAGGGAGAGAGAAAGAAAGAAAGAAAGAAAGAAAGAAAGAAAGAAAGAAAGAAAGAAAGAAAGAAAGAAAGAAAGAAAGAAAGAACTGCATTTCTTGCACAGATCCACTTCGGCAGGGTTTCTGGCATTGTGATCTAACTGCTTCCCTACTAAATGGAGCATGCGTTGAAATGGCAGGAGCCAACCCCCCCCCACCCCCCCCTGTAAACAAACCGAGAGGAAGGGAATGAGTCCAGTTTTGAGGACCCCCCCCCCAACTGCCAAAGGGGCTTGATGTCCAGGGGTGTCTCTGGGGCCAACCTTTTTGAAGGATAACTTGCGTCGTTTCATAAAGCAGATTTTAACCATCTTTCTGGATCTATCTTGAGTTCCTCCTGGACGGAGACGGAGGTCCCTCACAACAAAGAAGGCCCTGCCTGCCCCCCCCCCCCAGTTCACCCCTGCTGAACTCCATCTTTTCCCAGTGAGATTGCACCCTAAGATCTTCTTAGAGGCCAGAGTCCTCCCAGGCTGAACTGGTAGAGCACTCCCAAAACCACTGGACTTAGGACAGGGTGCCTGTTAAGCATTCCTGCATTGGAAACAGCTGGAGGCTGGCAGGGATTCAGCTGGAGATGTTTCTCCCAGGATAGAGATTTGAACAGTTTGGGAAGTCCGAGGCCAAAAGCGGAGGACCCTTCCCCACCCCAGAAGGAAAAGGAGCCAAACCCGGAATTCCAGCCCCTTTCCGCGACTGGGGCTCCTTTCCTGTCGCGGAATTGCAACTGTTGGAGGGCAGCCCAGGTAGGGCAGGAAACGGGGGGGGCACGTTCCTGGAGACACCGAGCTGCTGAAGGGAGCAGCCCCAGAAACCCCCTCCCACTTTCTCCATTCCCAGAAACATTCCCGACACCTGGCATTATCTGGGTTGGAAGCTCACCTGAAAAGTTCTTCAGATGTTGTGTTCCTCTTGCTTTCTTCTCTCACCCTCCTTTCTCAGCCTTAGCTCTGTCTGAATGCATTGAAGGTGCCTTTTTATGGCATCTTTACAACGTAGCCCACCCACCCCCCCCGTCCCCGTTAAGGCCAAAGAGGTCAAGTGTCCAAGGACTCTAGGGGGTCTCCAGGAAGCCTTCAACCAAGCTCTCCCCATCTCCAGAAGTAGCCCCTCCAATCTGGAGGCCAACAACCCATCAGACACCCCCCCCCACGGTCCAGAAAGCCAAGAAGTGAGGGGGTCGTGCGTAGCCACCCACCCCTCTCAAGCCCCCTCCCATTGGTTCCTTTCTCCTTCCTTTGTCAGGCAAGGGGGACCCCTGGGGGACCCCCAGAAGAGCTGATCCAGGGCTACTTTCTGCAGCCCTTCTTGGTCAAGAAAGTTGTCCCCAGGTCCAAATCAGAAGATGCCAGCTGGGGCAAGAGAGCAGACCCAGGCCGACAGAAGCCCCCTCCTCACACCCGGGTGAAGCTTCCCCTCTTACCTTGATCCTCTTCTCCTCCGTAGCTGCTCAACTTCCAGTTTTCTTTCTCTCTCTCTCTCTCTCTCTCTCTCTCTCTCGCTCTCTCTTTCTCTCTCGGCTCTTCCTCCAGATTGTCTCTCCTCCCACCCTTTATCCCGGCCCGGCCCAGCTCTTGGCTGCCTTTCAAGTCCCAACCCAGCTGCAGATGTGCAGAAGGGGGGGGGAGGGCTCTCTTGCCATCCGCTCCTCCTGGGGGGGGGGCTGTAACTGAAACTCTCGCCTAGTCAAGGAGCAACTTCCAGCCATGCCTACCCTCCCCATCTCTAAGCGCTCCCCTGCCACCCTCCAAATAGAGGGAGGACCCCCAACACCCCCACCCCAGATTCCTGTGCAGGAATGTGCAAGATGCAGATGGCAACGTGTGGTGGGGGAGGCCTGGAGAGGCACCCAGAGGAGGCTGTGCTAAAGCAATCAGAATGGAGCTGGAAGGGACGTTGGAGGTCATCTAGTCCAACCTCCTGCTCAAGCAAGAGGCCCTATATCGTTTCAGACAAATGGCTGTCTGGTCTCTTTTTAAAAATCTCCAGTAATGGAGCACCCACGACTTCTGGAGGCAGGTTGTTCCACTGGTTAATTGTTCTATTCTATTCCATTCCATTCCATATTGTCTATTCATATTCTGTTCTATTATTCTAAATTCTATTCTATTCTATTCTGTTCTGTTCTATAATATCCATATTCTGTTCTGTTCTGTTCTATTCCATTCCATATTTTCTATTCATATTCTGTTCTATTATTCTAAATTCTATTCTATTCTATTCTGTTCTGTTCTATAATATCCATATTCTGTTCTGTTCTGTTCTGTTCTATTCCGTTCCATTCCATTCTATTCTATTCTATTCTATTCTATTCTATTCTATAATATCCATATTCTGTTCTGTTCTGTTCTGTTCCATTCCATTCTATTCCATTCCATATTTTCTATTCATATTCTGTTCTATTATTCTAAATTCTATTCTATTCTATTCTAAATTCTATTCTATTCTATTCTAAATTCTATTCTATTCTATTCTAAATTCTATTCTATTCTATTCCATTCCATTCCATATATTCTATTCATATTCTGTTCTATTATTCTAAATTCTATTCTATTCTATTCTATTCTATTCTATTCTATTCTATTCTATTCTATTCTATTCTGTTCTATAATATCCATATTCTATTCTGTTCTGTTCTGTTCTATTCTATTCCATTCCATTCCATTCCATGTTTTCTATTCATATTCTGTTCTATTATTCTAAATTCTATTCTATACTATTCTATTCTATTCTATTCTATTCTATTCTATTCTATTCTATCCATGTTCTATTCTATTCTATTCTATTCTATTCTATTCTATTCTATTCTATTCTATTCCATTCCATTCCTTCCTATTTGCGCCATTGTCCAGCAAGCCCCAAATGCCATCGACCTGGGCCTAGGCTCCCTCTCCTGTACAGACCCCGGTCAGTCCGGGGTTTCATTTATTTTGGCTTCTGCCCCAGGACTAATTTCGTGAAAGCCTTGCACAAGCAGCATCCACCCTACCCTGCCCTGCCCGGGAAGGGCCGGCTGGCTTCCTGCCTCACAATAGCATGGATGTTTTTACCAGAGCTAGAATAAATAACTTGAAGTGGACCCGGGCATTGTTAATGTCGCCGGAGGGCGGGAGGTGTGGTCCTCTTCGGCCCTCACAGACTTCCTCTGGCTCACCAGGGTCCCCGCCAGCTTTGCCCAGTCCCGATGGAGGGTTTTTTTTTTCCACGCTTCTTTCTTAATTCTAGAAGCAGCCTGGAACTCAGGAGAAGCTTCCTGACAGACAATTAATCAGGGGAACAGAAGTCGTGGGCGCTCCATCCCTGGAGGTTTCTAAGAAGAGACTGGACAGTCATTTGTCTGGAAAGGCGTAGGGTCTCCTGCTTGGACAGAGGGCTGGACTAGATGACCTCTGAGGTCCCTTCCGACTCTGCTATTCTATGATTCTCTAAGGGTTTCCCTGCCTGAGCAGGGGGTTGGACTAGATGACCTCCAAGGTCCCTTTCAACTGTTATTCTATGATTCTCTAAGGGTTTCTCTGCCTGAGCAGGGGGTTGGACTAGATGACCTCCGAGGTCCCTTTCAACTGTTATTCTATGATTCTCTAAGGGTTTCTCTGCCTGAGCAGGGGGTTGGACTAGATGACCTCCGAGGTCCCTTTCAACTGTTATTCTATGATTCTCTAAGGGTTTCTCTGCCTGAGCAGGGAGTTGGACTAGATGACCTCCGAGGTCCCTTCCGACTCTGCTATTCTATGATTCTCTAAGGGTTTCCCTGCCTGAGCAGGGGGTTGGAGTAGATGACCTCCAAGGTCCCTTCTGACTCTGCTATTCTATGATTCTCTAAGGGTTTCCCTGCCTGAGCAGGGGGTTGGAGTAGATGACCTCCGAAGTCCCTTCCGACTCTGTTATTCTATGATTCTCTAAGGGTTTCCCTCCCTGAGCAGAGGGTTGGACTAGATGACCTCCGAGGTCCCTTCCGACTCTGCTATTCTATGATTCTCTAAGGGTTTCCTGCCTGAGCAGAGGGTTGGACTAGATGACCTCCGAGGTCCCTTCCGACTCTGCTATTCTATGATTCTCTAAGGGTTTCCTGCCTGAGCAGGGGGTTGGACTAGATGACCTCCAAGGTCCCTTCCAACTCTGCTATTCTATGATTCTCTAAGGGTTTCCTGCCTGAGCAGGGGGTTGGACTAGAAGACCTCCAAGGTCCCTTCCAGCTCTGCTATTCTGTATCAAGACTAAGGGAGACAGGATAGCAGTTTCCGAATATCTGAGGGGCTGCCCCAAAGAAGAATTGGGGGTCCACCTCTTCTCCAAAGCACCAGGAGGCAGGACAAAAAGCAACAATGGATGGAAACTCATCAAGGAGAGAAGCAACCTGGAACTAAGGAGAAACTTCCCGACAGCGAGGACAATTAACCAGTGGAACAGCTTGACACGAGAAGTCGTGGAGGTGGAGGTTTTTAAGAAGAGACAATACAGCCAGTTGTCTGGAGTGAAATAGGGTCTCCTGCCTGAGCAGGGGGTTGGACTAGAAGACCTTAGTAGTAACTGTGAGAGGGACCTCGGAGTCCTAGTGGACAATCACTTAAATATGAGCCAGCCGTGTGTTGCAGCTGCCAAAAAGGCCAACACAGTGCTAGGCTGCATTAACAGAGGGATAGAATCAAGATCACGTGAAGTATTAATGCCACTTTACAAGGCCTTGGTAAGGCCACACTTGGAATCCTGCATCCAGTTTTGGTCACCACGATGTAAAAAAGATGTTGAGACTCTAGAAAGAGTACAGAGAAGAGCAACAAAGATGATTGGGGGACTGGAGGCTAAAACATATAAGGAACGGTTGCTAGAATTGGGGATGTCTAGTTTAACGAAGAGAAGGACAAGGGGGGACATGATAGCAGTGTTCCAATATCTCAGGGGCTGCCATAAAGAAGAGGGAGTCAAGCTATTCTCCAAAGCACCTGAAGGCAGGACGAGAAGCAACGGATGGAAACTCATCAAGGAGAGAAGCAACCTGGAACTAAGGAGAAACTTCCTGACAGTGAGGACAATTAACCAGTGGAACAGCCTGCCTCCAGAAGCAATAAACGCTCCAACACTGGAAGTTTTTAAGAAGAGCCTGGACAGCCATTTGTCCGAAATGGTGTAGGGTTTCCTGCCTGAGCAGGGGGTTGGACTAGATGACCTCCAAGGTCCCTTCCAACTTTACTATTATTATTATTACCTCCAAGGTCCCCTCATTTTCTGATTCTGTTGTTCTGAATCTACCTATCCCTCCCCTCTCTATTTGGGGACTTCATTCTTGGCTGTCTGTTTGTTAGTCTCCCCTAAAAATATATAGTTGTTTTTTTTCCAGGATCAATTTAAGGGCCCTCCTGAATCAGATCCTGGCGGTGCCCCCCCCAGACGCCCCCCCCCCAAAGAACTTTGCAAACAAGAGAAATTGGCAACAGGCGTTCTCACCTGCAGGGTCGCCCCCGGGGAGGTGGACGTGGGACGGCTGCTGCATTTGCACATGGAACTCTTCCCGCTTCCTTCCCCCCCAAAGGTTGTCTGGAGCATCTGGCCAGGCTTCCAGGCGGGTCTTCTTTCCAGCCAGAGTTTCTTCTTCCTCTCTCTAGACCCAACAGTTGGCCCTGGGACTTGGCCAGCCTGCGCAGGGGTGGGGGGGTGGGGGGGTGGGAAATCCAGCCTGATCCAGCCCACTGAATTAGGGGAGGGGGGGAGAGAATGACATTCTAGGGAGTTGAAGAAAATGCAGGCAGTTGTTTCCTGAGGCCGGCCCTGTTTTCTTCCATGGCACACTGGGAGTGGAAAGAGGGAGGGAAGGAGGGAGTGAGGGAGGAAGGAAGGAAGGAATCAGGAGGGAGAGAGGAAGGAAGGAATAGCAAGAAAGGGACAGAAAGGGGGAGAGGGATGGAAAGGGAGGAAGGGAGGGAAGGAGGGAGGGAGGAAAAGGAGAAGGGAAATTCCTTCCCTTCCCTTTCCCTTCCCTTCCCTTTCCTTCCCCCTTCCCCTTCCTTCCCTTCCCTTTCCTTCCCCTCCCTTCCCTTTCTTTCCCCCTTCCTTTCCTTCCCTTTCCTTCCCTTCCCTTCCTTTCCCACTTCCCACTTCCCACTTCCCCCTTTCTTCCCTTTCCTTCTCTTCCCCTTCCCTTTCCTTCCCCCTTCCGTCCCTTCCCCTTCCCACTTCCACTTCCCCCTTACTTCCCTTCTTTCCTTTCCTTCCCTTCCTTTCCTTTCCTTTCCTTCCCTTTCCTTCCCTCTTCCCCTTCCTTTCCTTCCCTTTCCTTCCCCTTCCTTCCCTTCCCTTCCTTTCCCACTTCCCACTTCCCCCTTTCTTCCCTTTCCTTCCCTTTCCCTTCCCCTTCCTTCCCTTCCCCTTCCCACTTCCCCCTTCCTTCCCTTCTCTTTCCTTCCCTTCTCTTTCCTTCCCTTCCCTCTTCCTTCCCTTCCCTTTCCTTTCCCTCTGTTTTGTCCCAAACAATAATTCTGCAAAGTGAAAACGAAGTGAAATTGCATATGTCCTTTCCATAGAGCAGGACTCAAAACTTCCTGTTTTTCCATCTTCCCTACTTTGCCTTCCTCTTTTTAAAAGGGGGGAGGGGGAGAATCAAGACCCCCCCCCATACACACACACATACACCCTAACAAGGTACAGGTGCTCTCAATTCACCAGGAGTCTTTGGCGCCTGGAAAATCTCATTCCGGACCTTCCATTAGCCTGACAGCCCTGCATGGGGGGGGGGAACATGATGGGGGGGGGACAGATCAGATTTCCACACATTTGGGCTGCCAGAGGCACATTTGGGGAACGGGCCAGGTGCTCTGCCTTTGGCTGCACAAAACTTTGCTTCTTTCTTCCAAATAGACCAGAGAAAAGGGAGGGGGGGAGAGTTAGAAATTTAGTTCAGGGGTGTCCAGCCTTGGCAACTTTAGGACCTGGGGACTTCCACTCCCAGAATTCAATCAAGCAAAATAGAGCTGGAGGGACCTTGGAGGTCTTCTAGTCCAACCCCCTGCTCAAGCAGGAGACCTTATACAGTTTGAGACAGCTGGCTGTCCAGGCTCTTCTTAAAAACTTCCAATGTGGGAGCATTCACCGCTTCTGGAGGCAGGCTGTTCCACCGGTTAATTGTTCTCACTGTCGGGAAGTTTCTCCTTAGTTCCAGGTTGCTTCTCTCCTTGATGAGTTTCCATCCGTTGCTTCTTGTCCTGCCTTCGGGCGCTTTGGAGACTAGCTTGACTCCCTCTTCTTTGGGGCAGTCCCTGAGATATTGGAACATTGCTGTCATGTCCCCCCCTAGTCCTACTTTTCTCTAGACTGCCCGTTCCCAACTCCTGCAGCCGTTCTTTGTATGTTTTTGTCTCCAGACCTTTAACCATCTTAGTTGCTCTTATAATAATATATCAGGGGGCCTGATGTCCTGTTTTTATAGCTGAATGTCCCCGTAGTTTGAATTCAGAATGGAGATTTTCCTGCAGCTTGTAAAGATCCAGCACTATGGAATGACTGAATCCTGGATCAAATGTGCTTTTTCTGGCCTTTCCTATTCTGGGGTACCGAACACGCTTTGTGGGGAGGTGGTCCCAGTGTTAGTAACCCCCCCCCCGAGAGGCTGACATAGACTGTTGTTGGTCCTACCAATCCGATGATATTGCAGCGAGCATCAGAATAAAAACAGGGGCTGAAGGAAAAGTCTTCGTCATGGTTCAGTCCAAGCTGGGAATAAACAAAACGGCGATTGCTTTAGAACAGTGGTTCTCAACCTTTTTAATGCCGTGACCCCCCAACCGGTCATAAGTCGAGGGCTACTCAACCGGTCGTAAGTTGAGGACTACTCAACTGGTGCAGCACCTTTTGCAGAATGGGACTTTTGGCGGGCTCAGCAGGGCAGAGACAGCCTGGACAATTCCTATTGGCTTTTGAAAGCCAATAGAATTAGACTCTATTCAAGAGAGTCTATTCTATTGGCTTTCAAAAGCCCATAGAATAAAAGGGAGTAGCACAGCTAAGGAAAAGAGGGGAAAAAATGGCGGACTGCGTTGTTTGGCGACCCCCGTGAAATGGTCGTTCGACCCCAAATGGGGTCCCGACCCACAGGTTGAGAACCACTGCTTTAGAAAGAAGGTTGCAGTTGATTGGAGAGGAGAGCCAGACAGAAAGATGGCTCTGAAAAAAAAGAGAGTGAGCACATGTAGGGAGTGGGTTTTTATACCCTCTGGAGCTTTTGTTTGGAGTTGTTTCCTTCTTAAGAATAGCTGTTCCTCCTTCCCTCTTAGGCCTATTTGCCTGTGAGCGCCCAGCTTTTGATGTTCACACCCCCAACACCCCCCCCATACCACCTCTAGTATCAGCCCAGTCCTTAAAAACCTCCAGTGATGGACCACTCTCAACTTCTGAGTCCTCCCTGCAGAATTACTATCCCTAAAAGTACTTGTGAAGTGAGAAGGGATGGAAAAACAGGCCCGGAGGGTTTGTCCTCCGAAGCTGAACCCTGGATGGGGTCAGTGGGATTCCCCTTCCATTAAGAAGGAGAATCAGCAGCAGGCAAAAAAGTTAAGACAATCTTTGGTGGTATAAACAGAGGCATAGCATCAAAACCACATGAAGGATTAGTGCCGCTTTATAAAGCCTCACTTAGACCACATCTGGAGTCCTGCATCCAGTTTTGGTCACAAAAGAAAAGATGTTGAGGCTGTGGAAAAAGTGCAGAGAAGAGCAGCTAGGATGATCAAAGGCCTGGAGACTAAAACATAGGAGGAACGGCCGCAGGGATTGGGCATGGCTAGTTTAATGAAAAGAAGGGCGAGGGGTGACGTGATAGCAGGGTTTCGCTATTTGAGGGGCTGCCACAAACAAGAGGAGGGGGTCCACCTCTTCTCCAAAAGCCCCTGAAGGCAGGAGAAGAAGCAACGGATGGAAACTCATCAAGGAGAGAAGCAAGCTGGAACGAAGGAGGAACTTCCTGACAGTGAGGACAATTAATAAACTGCAACTTGCCTCCTAGAAGTCGTGGGCGCTCCATCACTGGAGATTTTTAAGAAGAGACTGGACAGCCACTTGTCTGGAATGGACTGTAGGGTCTCCTGCTTGAGCAGCGGGTTGGACTAGATGACCTCCGAGGCCCCTTCCGGCTCTCTTGTTCTGCTACCTGAAATGACAGTGGGCCCTGCTTGCGCAGGGGGTTGGACTAGATGACCTCCAAGGCCCCTTCCGGCTCTCTTATTCTGCTACCTGAAATGGCAGAGGGTCTCCTGCTTGCGCAGGGGGTTGGACTAGATGACCTCCGAGGCCCCTTCCGGCTCTTATTCTGCTATCTGAAATGGCAGCGGGTCTCCTGCTTGAGCATGGGGTTGGACTAGATGACCTCCGAGGCCCCTTCCGGCTCTCTTGTTCTGCTACCTGAAATGACAGTGGGCCCTGCTTGCGCAGGGGGTTGGACTAGATGACCTCCGAGGCCCCTTCCGGTTCTCTTATTCTGTTATCTGAAATGCAGCGGGTCTTCTGCTTGCGTAATGGGTTGGACTGGATGACCTCCGAGGCCCCTTCTGGCTCTCTTATTCTGCTATCTGAAATGGCAGAGGGTCTCCTGCTTGAGCAGGGGGTTGGACTAGATGACCTCCGAGGCCCCTTCCGGCTCTTATTCTGCTATCTGAAATGGCAGCAGGTCTCCTGCTTGCGCAGGGGGTTGGACTAGATGACCTCCAAGGCCCCTCCCGGCTCTCTTGTTCTGCTACCTGAAATGACAGTGGGCCCTGCTTACGCAGGGGGTTGGACTAGATGACCTCCAAGGCCCCTCCCGGCTCTCTTGTTCTGCTACCTGAAATGACAGTGGGCCCTGCTTGCGCAGGGGGTTGGACTAGATGACCTCCGAGGCCCCTTCTGGTTCTCTTGTTCTGCTACCTGAAATGACAGTGGGCCCTGCTTGCGCAGTGGGTTGGACTGGATGACCTCCGAGGCCCCTTCCGGGTCTCTTATTCTGCTATCTGAAATGGCAGAGGGTCTCATCCTTGCGCAGGGGGTTGGACTGGATGACCTCCGAGGCCCCTTCCGGGTCTCTTATTCTGCTATCTGAAATGGCAGAGGGTCTCCTGCTTGCGCAGGGGGTTGGACTAGATGACCTCCGAGGCCCGGCTCTCTTTTGATTAGGAGAAGGGCAGCTGTGGTCCCGCTGACCTCCCTCCTAGATTCCTCTCCTGTTTGTTGGGGCCTCTCTTCCCGCCCCCCCCCCAGCAGATAAATATTGTCTCTGGCAGCTGGAGGCCTCTGGAGCCTCTTAGAAGAGCCCCCCCCCCATGGCAGCCGGGGGGGGAGCAGGGGGGGTCTGCCAATAGCCGCAGGGGGGCGAGACTCCCCCCTCCCTCCCTCCCCCCCGACCCCCAGGCGCCACCCGGGCAGCCCCCCCCGTCCGTCCCGCCCCCCAAGGGGGGCCCGGAGAGGCTCCTGGCCATCCAGGGATGCCTGGCATTCCGGAGACGCCCGACGCGCCTTAGCGGGGAGGAATGCGAGGGCGCCCGCGAGCCGGGCCGGGCCGGGCCGGGCCGGGCTGCCCTTCGGGGCGGCGGTTTCTTCGCGGCGGCTGCAGGGAGGCCGGCTGGCGGCGTGGAGCGCGGCGCTTCTGGGCCGAGGGGGGCCTGGGCCGGGGGCTGCCCGCGGGACTGCAGTCCAGCAGCTTCGGAACCTCTGGGGGCCCGGGAGCGGGGGGGGGGCGGCAGCTGGCCTAAGCCCCGAATGAGGGCTATTTGCTTGGTCCCGGCTTGGCAGCTTGTTTGCTTTTCCCTTCCTTCCTTCCTTCCTTCCTTCCTTTTCCTTCCTTCTTTCCTCCCTCCTTCCATTTCTCTCTTCCTTCCGTATCCTTCCTGCCTTTCTTTTCTTGCTTTCTTTTCTTTCTCTTTCTCTCTCTCCTTCTGTCTCCCCTTCTCCCCTTCCTTCCTTTTCCTTCCTCCCTCCCTCCATTTCTCTCTTCCTTCCATATCCTTCCTGCCTTTCTTTTCTTGCTTTCTTTTCTTTCTCTTTCTTTCTCTCTTTCTCTCTCTCCTTCTGTCTCCCCTTCTCCCCTTCCTTCCTTTTCCTTCCTCCCTCCCTCCATTTCTCTCTTCCTTCCGTATCCTTCCTGCCTTTCTTTTCTTGCTTTCTTTTCTTTTTCTTTCTCTCTCTTTCTCTCTCTCCTTCTGTCTCCCCTTCTCCCCTTCCTTCCTTTTCCTTCCTCCCTCCCTCCATTTCTCTCTTCCTTCCATATCCTTCCTGCCTTTCCTTTCTTTCTTTCTTTCTTTCTTTCTTTCTTTTCTTTCTCTTTCTTTCTCTCTTTTTCTCTCTCCTTCTGTCTCCCCTTCTCCCCTTCCTTCCTTCCTTCCTTTTCCTTCCTCCCTCCCTCCATTTCTCTCTTCCTTCCATATCCTTCCTGCCTTTCTTTTCTTGCTTTCTTTTCTTGCTTTCTCTTTTTTCTTTCTCTCTCTTTCCTTCTGTCTCCCCTTCCTTCCTTTTCCTTCCTTCCTCCCTCCCTCCATTTCTCTCTTCCGTATCCTTCCTTCCTGCCTTTCTTTTCTTTCTTTCCTTTCTTTCTTTCTCTCTCTCTCTCTCTCTCCTGTCTCCCCTTCTCCCCTTCCTTCCTTCCTTTTCCTCCCTCCTTCCCTCTATTTCTCTCTTCCTTCCATATCCTTCCTGCCTTTCTTTTCTTCTTTTTCTTTCTTTTCTTTCTTTCTCCTGTCCCCTTCTCCCCTTCCTTCCTTCCTTCTTTTTCCTTCCTTCCTCCCTCCCTCCCTCCCTTCCTCTATTTCTCTCTTCCCTCCGTATCCTTCTTTCCTTCCTTTAGGTTTTTTTATTTATTTTAAACTAAAATGCATATTGCATATTTCTAAAAAATAGAAAGAGTGCAGAGAAGAACAGCAAAGATGATTAGGGGACTGGAGGCTAAAACATACAAGAAACGGTTGCAGGAATTGGGGATGTCTAGTTTAACGAAGAGAAGGACGAGGGGGGACAGGATAGCAGTGTTCCAGTATCTCAGGGGCTGCCCCAAAGAAGAGGGAGTCAAGCTATTCTCCAAAGCGCCTGAAGGCAGGACAAGAAGCAACTGATGGAAACTCATCAAGGAGAGAAGCAACCTGGAACTAAGGAGGAATTTCCTGACAGTGAGAACAATTAACCAGTGGAACAGCTTGCCTCCAGAAGCGGTGAATGCTCCAACACTGGAAGTTTTTAAGAAGAGACTGGACAGCCATTTGTCTGAAATGGTATAGGGTTTCCTGCCTGAGCAGGGGGTTGGACTAGATGACCTCCAAGGTCCCTTCCAACTCTATTATTATTATTATTATTATTATTATTATTATTATTATTATTATTGAGGAACATCGCACAGTCAGCCAGATGTTCAGACTGGATTTGGCATTTTTTCTACCTATCGAGTCCTTACCCAGGACCTGGGATAGGCAGATGTGGATGTTTGATGGTATTACAGGTATCGTCGCAGGATGGAAGCAGTTCCTAGTAAGGTCGCCTTTTGCAATTGACTAATGGCGAATTTGTCAATGCCGATGATGGTGTTCAAGTGGTGCTCCAATTCTTTTGATGATGATGATGATTATTATTATTAATCATGATCATATATCAAAACACAGCACAGTGAGAGTCATAAGATAACTAAATGAAAAGGGGAAGTGTGCCAGGCTGCATGTTTTTCACTTTCAGCCACAAACACAAGTCGGTGCCCGTCAGCGCCCACGAGCACGCTTGACCCCCGCTGGCCCGGATCCCAGCACATCCCAAAAGATGCACCCATCAGGAGAAAAAAAATCAAAGCCAAGAATCGAAAGTGATCTTCGGATCCCCCCCACTTGTTTGTGGCTTGCAGCCGCTCGCGGATTCGTTTCCTTGAGCGGAAGCTGGGCAGATGGTCGGACTTGCACATGGCCAAGAAGGCACGCAGCCTTTCCTGGGTCAGCTGCTGATCTCAGCAAGATCCCCAGGCGAGAACAGCCAAGTCAGCCTCCTTGTATGCGCTGAGAAGACGCCAGGCAGGAAAGGGGCTGTGGGGGGAGGACATGGAGAAGTTCCTCCAGCTGAACCCACAGAGAAAACTTGGTTGCTGCAGCTGAGCTACTCTGGGGGCCTGCTGGAGGACCCCCCCCCCACCCAGGAACCTCCCTCTCTCTTGGCAGTGCCTCCTTCTCCTTCTCCAATCCGCAGTGTTTCTCAACCTTGACCATTTTAAGGCATGTGGACTTCAACTCCCAGAATTCCACAGCCAGCAATGCTGGCTGTGGAATTCTGGGAATTGAAGTCCACATGCCTTAAAATGGTCACGGTTGAGAAACACTGTGGACCTAACTACTGTCATTTAATATTTGGACCCGGGACGATAGTCTGCTTGCTAAAGCGTTGAATTTTTGTTGGGGGTAGCCCCACTACTGTACCTACCCTTACCCTTATCCTAACCCTATCCCCTAACCCAGTGGTTCTCAATCTGGGGATCGGGACCCCATTTGGGGTCGAACGACCATTTCACGGGGGTCGCCAAACAACGCAGTCCGCCATTTTTTCCCCCCTTTTCCTTAGCTGTGCTACTCCCTTTTCTTCTATTGGCTTTCGAAAGCCAATAGAATAGACTCTCTTGAACAGAGTCTAATTCTATTGGCTTTCAAAAGCCAATAGGAATTGTCCAGGCTGTCTCTGCCCTGCTGAGCCCGCCAAAAGCCCCATTCTGCAAACGGTGCTGCACCAGTTGAGTCGTCCTCGACTTACGACCGGTTGAGTAGTCCTTGACTTACAACCGGTTGAGTAGTCCTCGACTTACGACCGGTTGGGGGTCGCGGCATTAAAAAGGTTGAGCTGCCCTAACCCCATCCAATATCCATGCCCGACTTTATCCCTTCCCTACCCTTATAAAACTCAATAAAACATTTATTAAAAAAAAAGTCAGGAAAGGTGTGAAGGAGTTGTGTGAAGAAAGAGGGGAAAAGCTTCCGTGCATTCTAAGGATTATAACTGGGGGGGGGGAGTTTACCCTATAAAATTGAAGGTGTTGGAAAACCACCGTCCCAAATAGGAGGAGGGTTCAAATTGAAGAGGGCAAAGAAGGGGAGGGGGTCAACTTATTCTCCAAAGCAACAGAAGACAGGACGAGAAACAACAACGGATGGAAACTGATCAAGGAGAGAAGCAAGCTGGAATTAAGGAGAAACTTCCTGACAATGAGAACAATTAACCAGTAGAACAGTTGCCCTCCAGAAGTTGTGGGTCTTCCAACACTAGAGTTTTTGAAGAAGATATTGGAGAACCATTGGCCTGAAATGGCAGGTAGAGGGTCGCCTGCTTGAGCAGGGGGTTGGACTAGAAGACCTCCAAGGTGCCCCCAGCTCTATTCTGATTGATTGGTTGATTGATTGATTGATTGATTGAAGGCAGGACCAGAAGCAACTAATCCAAGGAGAGAAGCAACCTGGAATTAAGGAGAAACTTCCTAACAGTGAGGACAATTAACCAGTGGAACAGCTTGCCACCAGAAATCGTGGGCGTTCCATCACTGGAGGTTTTTAAGAAGAGATTGGACAGTCAATTGTCTGAGATGGTATAGATTTTCATGCTTGAGCAAGGGGTTAGACTAGAAGACCTCTAAGGTCCCTTCCAATTCTATTTCATTGAAATAGGGAGCGTGGGATGAAAACTCACGCTGGAAAAACTCAAAAGATAGGTCACCTTTGCGCCTTCTCTGACCAGCTAGCAGGAGACACACTTCTGCTCATCCCAATTTGGAGGGAGGCTCTGAAAAATCCCAAACCAGTTGGCAATGAAAAGAAAAACTAGAGGTGATATGGCAGCACTTTCCTAATATTTGAGGGGCTGCCTCAAAGAAGAGGGGGGGGGGTATTTCACCTATTTTCCAAAGCACCTGACGGCAGGACAAGAAGCAACGGATGGAAACCGACCAAAGAGAGAAGCAACCTGGGATCAAGGAGGAACTTCCTAACAGTGAGGACAATTAACCACCTTCCTATATATATATATTCGTCATCTTCAGGCTGGTGTTTTCAGCTTCGTGCTTCGAGGAGCTTCAATGGGACTTCGTCGAAACGTCGCCAAGACACTTCCAATTTTATGCAGGAGAAAACCCGAAAAACCAAAGACCTACATATCTATCTATATCTATATCTATCTATCTATCTATCTATCTATCTATCTATCTATCTATCTATCTATCTATCTATCTATATTTGTTTTCTGAGGTTTTCGCGGGTGTTTCTATGTAGGTCTTTGGTTATTCGGGTTTTCTCCCGCGTCAAATTGGAAGTGTCTTGGCGATGTTTCGACAAAGTCTCCTTCGTCATCTTCAGGCTGGTGTTTTCGGCTTCTTTGCTTCTAGAAGCACGAAGCCGAAAACACCAGCCTGAAGATGACGAAGGAGACTTCGTCGAAACGTCGCCAAGACACTTCCAATTTGATGTGGGAGAAAACCCGAATAACCAAAGACCTACATACATACATACATACGTACATACATACGTATATATATAGGGTTTCCTGCCTGAGCAGGGGGTTGGACTAGATGACCTCCAGGGTCCCTTCCAAACCTACTCTTCTGGTGCTCTGCGTGAGAGCAGTGAGCCGATGGCTGAGGCACTCTCCTTGGGTGGTGGGCCTCCCTAACACCAGGACACCCTGGGAAACAGGATGCTGGATTGCCTGGCTGCTGCTTTCCTGCAGCTCCACCACCCTTATCTTCCTTATCATTCCCATCCCATCTGGTCACCCACATGAAGCGGATTACAGGAGATTCCAAGCCGAGAGAGATGGGGAAGCTCCACGTGGGTGAGGCTCTCCAGTTCCAAATCCAAAGGATAGCCGGTCTTCCGGGATTGGTCATTCCCAAAGGTCTGCTTTCACTCTCCTCTTCCACCTCCCCAAGTGGAATCCGCAGCCTCCTTTATTTCTTGCAGGACATGCCCAGAGGAGTCAACGGTTCCCCTCCTTCCTCCACCACTCTAGGACCTACCCCCACCATCAATTTGAACTCAAGAAACCAGAACCCCATCCCCGCCTTCTTCCTTTCCTGGAACTGAGGTCCAGAGACAAGTATGTGAAGAAGCCAAGCAAGGGGTGAGAACAGCTGACTGTCCAAAAGGACTTCCTGAAACCGAGGACAATAAAGCTGCCCCAAGGAGAAAGCCACATTCTTCTCTGGACCACACGGGCCTCAGGAGAGCGTTAGCATACCACCTGGAGTCTCCAAACATCTTCTGATGGTGCCTCCAACCTAATGCTGGAAGTTCCACGGCAGCCCCGGAGCAGAAGCAGCTGTTGTCGTTGAGAAGGTAAGGTGGACCTTAGCTTCAGGTTCTTCTTGAGGTTGCCTAGACCAAGGCTCTTCAAACTTGGCCCTTTGATGACTTGTGGACTTCAACTCCCAGAATTCCTCAGCCAGCTTTGTCTGGTTTTTTTTTTTCGTACTTAGGACCAGGGGTCTTCGAACTTGGCCCTTTGATGACTTGTGGACTTCAGCTCCTAGAATTCTGGGAATTGAAGTCCACAAGTCATAAAGAGGCCAAGTTTGAAGACCCCTGGCCTAGACTATGAGTCGCTTTGCATGTTGGGAAAGAACAGAACAGAGCAGAACAACAGAACTGGAAGAGAGCTAAGAGGTCATCTAGTCCAACCCTCTGCTCCAACTTTATACCATTCCCAGACAAATGGCTATCCAGTCTCTTCTTAAAAACCCTCCAGTGATGGAGCACCCACAACTTCTGGAGGCAGGTCGTTCCACTGGTTAATTGTTCTCCCTGTTCTCACTGTCGGGAAATTTCTCCTTGGTGCTAGGTTGCTTCTCTCCTTGATGAGTTTAATAAATAATAATAATAATAATAATAACAACAACAACAACAACAATAAAGTTGGAAGGGACCTTGGAGGTCATCTAGTCCAACCCCCTGCTTAGGCAGGAAACCGTACACCATTTCAGACAAATGGCTGTCCAGTCTCTTCTTAAAAACTTCCAGTGTTGGAGCATTCACTGCTTCTGGAGGCAGGTGGTTCCCCTGGTTAATTGTTCTCACTGTCAGGAAGTTTCTCCTTAGTTCTAGATTGCTTCTCTCCTGGATGAGTTTCCACCCATTGCTTCTTGTCCTGCCTTCAGGCGCTTTGGAGAATAGCTTGACTCCCTCTTCTTTGGGGCAGCCCCTGAGATATTGGAATCACCTTTTGTGAGCTGCCGTTTATCCTAAAAGCTGAGGCGTTCTGATAAAATCTGCCAGTTCGAAAATGGCCTCTCCTGATTTCGGTTACCACAGACTAAACACAGCTATCTTCCTCCAATGTCAGCCACGGCCAGAGATGTTGGGAGCAAACCACAAAAGCTACACACAGTTTTCCTAGACAGGCAAGCTGCCTCCTCCTCCTCCTCCTCCTCCTCGCTCCTGTGATTGTGACCCCCGTCTACAACCTTTCTTTCTTTCTTTCTTTCTTTCTTTCTTTCTTTCTTTCTTTCTTTCTTTCTTTCTTTCTTTCTTTCTTTCTTTCTTTCTTTTTTCCTTCCTTCCTTCCCATTTCTTTTCTTCTATCTATCTATCTATCTATCTATCTATCTATCTATCTATCCATCTATCTATCTATCTTCTATCTGTCTGTCTGTCTGTGTCTATCTGTCTATTTATCTACCATCATCTCTCTGTGTCTCTCTGTCTGTCAACATTCAGACTAGACCTGGTGCCCCTGCTGATATCTGAAGTCCCTGATCAAATGGCGGTGTGTTTTCTGCTCGAATGAACAGCCTGGAGAGACCCTTCCTCTACACTTCATCATTCTTCCCCTACCTTCTTCCCTTCCTTGATTAGAAGGAAGGAGAGAAGCAACCTAGAACTAAGGAGAAACTTCCTGACCGTGAAGACAATCAATCAGTGGAAGTGCTTGCCTCCAGAAGCTGTGAATGCTCCATCACTGGAGGTTTTTAAGAAGAGACTGGACAGCCAGTTGTCTGAAATGGTCTAGGGTTTCCTGCCTGAGCAGGGGGTTGGACTAGATGACCTCCAAGGTCCCTCCCGACTCTTGTTATTGTGCAGTCTGTATTTGGAAGATTCGGTTCAGGAGAGTTCAGAGGAGAAAACCCACTAGGGCTGGCCATGGGCATGGCGAGTGAGTGTCATAACCAGTGCTGTTGCAACTTCGAATGATCGTTAAACTGTTACACGTCGAGGGTTCCCCGTAGCCATGATCCAGACAGTCCGCAGTCCTGCTAGCCTCGCATTTTAACCATGTCTGGGTTTTGTTCTCCCTACTAGGTTTCCACAGGCCCGACTCAACCTCAGAACTCACAATGAGACTCCTCTTCCTCGCCTTTGTGTCGTTTGCTGTGAATATTTTGCCAGGTACGCCAACTAAATGTCTCTAAACAACCGTCTCACTTAGCAGCACAATTTTTAGGCTCAGTTGTGGTCGTAAATGGAGGACTACCTACACTGAACACTTAGCACTTAGACCTATATACCGCTTCACAGTGCTTTACAGCCCACTCTGGGCGGTTTACAGAGTCAGCCTCTTTGCCCCCAACAATCTGGGTCCTCATTTTCCCGACCTGGGAAGGACGGAAGGCTGAGTCCACCGGGAGCTGGTCAGGATCGAACTTCCTGGCTGTGGGCAGAATCAGTCTGCGATATGACGCTCTAACTACTCAGCCATCAGGGCTTCCTTCCTTCTCCTCGTTTCCCTCCCTCCCTCCAATAGCACTTATATACTGCTTCACAATAGCACTTATATACCGCTTTACCGCCCTCTCTGGGCAGTTTACAGAGTCAGCCTCTTTGCCCCCAACAATCTGGGTCTTCATTTTATCAAACTAGGAAGGAAGGAAGGAAGGAAGGAAGGAAGGAAGAAAGGAAGGAAGGAAGGAGATGGAGGGAGGGAAGGAAGGAAGGAAGGAAAGGGAGGGAGGGGGGAGGGAGGAAAGGGAGGGAAGGAAGGAAGGAGATGGAAGGGAGGGAAGGAAACTTGAGAAGGAGAGAAGGAAGGAAGGAGATAGAGGGAGGGAGGGAGGGAGGGATTGAGAGAGGAAGGAAGGAAGGAAGGAAGGAAGGAAGGAGATGGAGGGAGGGAGGGAAGGAAGGAAGGAAAGGGAGGGAGGGGGGGGAGGGAGGAAAGGGAGGGAAGGAAGGAAGGAGATGGAAGGGAGGGAAGGAAACTTGAGAAGGAGAGAAGGAAGGAAGGAGATAGAGGGAGGGAGGGAGGGATTGAGAGAGGAAGGAAGGAAGGAAGGAAGGAAGGAAGGAGATGGAGGGAGGGAAGGAAGGAAGGAAAGGGAGGGAGGGGGGGGAGGGAGGGAAGGAAGGAAGGAGATGGAAGGGAGGGAAGGAAACTTGAGAAGGAGAGAAGGAAGGAAGGAGATAGAGGGAGGGAGGGAGGGATTGAGAGAGGAAGGAAGGAAGGAAGGAAGGAAGGAAGGAAGGAGATGGAGGGAGGGAAGGAAGGAAGGAAAGGGAGGGAGGGGGGGAGGGAGGAAAGGGAGGGAAGGAAGGAAGGAGATGGAAGGGAGGGAAGGAAACTTGAGAAGGAGAGAAGGAAGGAAGGAGATAGAGGGAGGGAGGGAGGGATTGAGAGAGGAAGGAAGGAAGGAAGGAAGGAAGGAAGGAGATGGAGGGAGGGAAGGAAGGAAGGAAAGGGAGGGAGGGGGGGAGGGAGGAAAGGGAGGGAAGGAAGGAAGGAGATGGAAGGGAGGGAAGGAAACTTGAGAAGGAGAGAAGGAAGGAAGGAGATAGAGGGAGGGAGGGAGGGATTGAGAGAGGAAGGAAGGAAGGAAGGAAGGAAGGAGATGGAGGGAGGGAAGGAAGGAAGGAAAGGGAGGGAGGGGGGGAGGGAGGAAAGGGAGGGAAGGAAGGAAGGAGATGGAAGGGAGGGAAGGAAACTTGAGAAGGAGAGAAGGAAGGAAGGAGATAGAGGGAGGGAGGGAGGGATTGAGAGAGGAAGGAAGGAAGGAAGGAAGGAAGGAGATGGAGGGAGGGAAGGAAGGAAGGAAAGGGAGGGAGGGGGGGAGGGAGGAAAGGGAGGGAAGGAAGGAAGGAGATGGAAGGGAGGGAAGGAAACTTGAGAAGGAGAGAAGGAAGGAAGGAGATAGAGGGAGGGAGGGAGGGATTGAGAGAGGAAGGAAGGAAGGAAGGAAGGAAGGAAGGAAGGAAGGAAGGAAGGAAGGAAGGAAGGAAGGAAGGAAGGAAGGAAGGAAGGAAGGCTGAGTTATCTCAAACTGGTCAGGATTGAAGGGATCGAACTCCTGGCAGTGGGCTGAATTATCCTGTAATATTGCATTCTCTCCACTGCCCATTGGATTAAGGGATTGAATTAACCCTTTTGCTGGTTATGCAATCTCCTAAACCTGAAATGAAGAGTCACAGCCCCCTAAATTAACCAAGGTTCAAATGAACCCGGCTACCCCCATTGGGCCAATAGAACTCCCTGGCATTAGGCGTTACGTGAACCCAGGAGTGGGTCAGTCAGACTGGGCGCCATGGCACTGAATGAAAAGAAGGACTCGGGGTGACGTGAGAGCAGCCTTCCAATATTTGAGGGGCTGCCCCAAAGAGTGGGGGGGGGCTCAAGCTATTCCCCAAAGCCCCCGAAGGCAGGACAGGAAGCAACGGATGGAAAGGAGAGATGCAACCTGGAACTAAGGAGGAACTTCCGGACAATGAGAACAAATAATCAGTGGAACAGCTTGCCACCAGAAATTGTGGGCGCTCCATCAAGGAAGAGATTGGACAACAATTTGACCAGGAGGGTATAGGGTCTTCTGGTTGGGTGGGTGGGGGGGGGGTTGGACTAGAAGACCTCCAAGGTCCCTCCCAACTTGGTTGTGGGCGCTCCATCCCCGGAGGTTTCCAAGAAGAGATTGGACAGCCATCGGTCGGAAATGGCAGAAAGTCTTCTGTCTTGAACGGGGGGGGGGTAGGACTAGAAGACCTCCAAGGTCCCACCCAACGCTCTCATTCTGTTTATCTCAGCTCTTGTGTTCTCCCTTCCTCCTGTTCTGCAGCTTCGGCTTCCTGGTCGGCTATTTACCCGGACCGCGTGTCGTCCATCACGGGTTCTTGCGCGGTGTTTCCGTGCACGTTTGCCTTCCCCGGCGACGTCTCCGTGGCAAATGGGATCGTGGCTATTTGGTACAAAGACGAGAATAATCAGTTGGTCACCGTTTTCCATTCCGCCTCTCCGGAGAAGGCCGATCCTCGCTTTCAAAACCGGGTCCAGCTGCTGGGGGACCCCCTCCAGCGCAACTGCACCCTCCTCCTGAGACATCTGACGAAGGAAGACAGCGGCTCATACTCCTTCCGCTTTGAAATCGTCAAGGCGAACAGCTGGACGGAGAAGAAGCAGCTCCAGCTGACCATCACCGGTAGGTGGTCTCCTTCTGCAGCCGCGAAAGGAATCTTCAGTCAGAATAAGAGCTGGAAGGGGCCTTGGAGGTCTTCTAGTCCAGCCCCCCCTGCTCGAGCAGGAGAACCTACACCATCTCAGACAAGTGACTGTCCAGCCTCTTCTGAAAAACCTCCAGTGATGAACCAGCCACAATTTCTGGTGGCAAGCAGTTCCACTGGTTTAATTGTCCTGGCTGTTAGGACGTTTCTCCTTCATTCCAGATTGCTTCTCTCCTTGATTAGTTTCTATCCATAGTTCACTTGTCTGAGATGGTATAGGTTCTCCTGCTTGAGCAAGGGGCTGGACTAGAAGATCTCCAAGGCCCCTTCCAGCTTCTATTCTATTCTTTATTATCCTAGCCATTTCTATTCTATTCTATTCTATTCTATTCTATTCTATTCTATTCTATTCTCATTATTCTCTTCTCTTCACTTCTTTATTCTATTCTATTCTATTCTGTATTCTATTCTAATTATTCTCTTCTCTTCACTCTATTCTATTCTGTATTCTATTCTATCATTATTCTCTTCTCTTCTCTTCACTCTATTCTATTCTGTATTCTATTCTATCATTATTCTCTTCTCTTCTCTTCACTCTATTCTATTCTGTATTCTATTCTATCATTATTCTCTTCTCTTCACTTTATTCTATTATATTCTATTATTATTATTCTCTTCTCTTCTTCTATTCTATTCTATTCTATTCTAGTCTATTCTATTATTCTATTCTATTATCATTATTCTCCTCTCCTCTTCTCTTCTCTTCTCTTCTCTTCTCTTCTCATCATTATTCTCTTCTCTTCTCCTGTTCTGTTCCTTGTATTGCCTTCTGGTGCTTTCTTTTAATCCATGTGCTGGCTGGGGAACTCTGGGAGTTGAAGTCCACAAGTCTTAAAAGTGGCCAAGGGTGGAGACCCCTGAATTACAGCATGGCCAAGGGAGAGAAGAGGTCTCCTCTACATCATGTGCCAAGTTCATCTCTTTGTCCTATTTCTTTCCTTAGATAACCCTGATATACCCACCATTGCTGCCCCCGACTATCTGAGGGAGGGAATTCCAGCATCCTTTAAGTGTTCTAGTCCGTACGTCTGTCCCTACGAACACAGCTCCCTGCGATGGTTCGGCCACCACCCCGAGACCTCAGATGTCTCTGGAACAGTCCAGCTTGACACCACGGCGGCTGTCTTGAGGCAAACGCTCCAGACGACGCTGACCTGGAAGGACCACGAGCACAAGCTGGGCTGTGAAGTGTCCGTGGGGACCCAGAAGGCCAGAGGCGAAGTTACTCTCCGTGTTGCATGTGAGTAGCACGACGGAGCAGGGAACCTCCTGCAGGGACCCCCCCCCCCCAACACCACCTAAGCAGCATCACGGTCAGGCTTCAAACCCAGATCTTCTTCCAAACCTTGGAAGCCCATCAGGCTGAAATTGGCTGTAAGGTCCCTGGCCTGTGGCAAAACCTGAGAAATTGTAAAAATCCAGTCATCAAAACTCAAGCAGAGGCTTCTTAAACATACAGCACTTAATTTAAACATATAAGGAATGGCTGCTGGAATTGGGGATGTCTAGTTTAATGAAGAGAAGGACGAGGGGGGGGCAGGATAGCAGCCTTCCAGTATCTCAGGGGCTGCCCCAAAGAAGAGGGAGTCAAGCTATTCTCCAAAGCGCCTGAAGGCAGGACAAGAAGCAACGGTTGGAAACTCATCAAGGAGAGAAGCAACCTAGAACTAAGGAGAAACTTCCTGACAGGGAGAACAATTAACCAGTGGAACAACCTGCCTCCAGGAGCGGTGAATGCTCCAACACTGGAAGTTTTTAAGAAGAGACTGGACAGCCATTTGTCTGAAATGCTATAGGACAGCGGTTCTCACCCTGTGGGTCGGGACCCCATTTGGGGTGGAACGACCATTTCACGGGGGTCACCAAACAACGCAGTCCGCCATTTTTTCCCCCTTTTCCTTAGCTGTGCTACTCCCTTTTATTCTGTTGGCTTTTGAAAGCCAATAGAATAGACTCTCTTGAATAGAGTCTCATTCTATTGGCTTTCCAAAGCCAATAGGAATTGTCCAGGCTGTCTCTGCCCTGCTGAGCCCGCCAAAAGTCCCATTCTGCAAACGGTGCTGCACCAGTTGAGCAGTCCTCGACTTACGACCGGTTGAGTAGTCCTCGACTTACAACTGGTTGGGGGGTCACGGCATTAAAAAGGTTGAGAACCACTGGTATAGGGCGTTGGACTAGATGACCTCTAAGGTCCCTTCCAACTTTATTATTATTGTTGTTGTTGTTGTTGTTGACACATATATCAATACATGATAGCCGTATTCCAGTATTTGAGGGGCTGCCCCAAGGAAGAGGGGAGAGGGAGTCAAGCTATTCTCCAAGGCGCCTGAAGGCAGGACAAGAAGCAACGGATGGAAACTCATCAAGGAGAGAAGGAACCTAGAACTAAGGAGAAACTTCCTGACAGTGAGGACAATTAACCAGTGGAACAACCTGCCACCAGAAGCTGTGAATGCTCCAACACTGGCAGCCGTTGCGTTTCAGGAGCGTCACACCTTAGAAAGTTAGCATTGCTTTATAAACTTTGTCAGCCCAATGAAAATCGGACAACAGACTTATTACAATATAAGGAAGGCATCCGTCGTTTCTGCACACTCCCATGTTCCCTCCTTCAGTACATCCCACAAGTGGACGTGTTTCCCACAGCTTGTATGAAACTGTTCCCCGACGCAACACTGATTACAGAAGGGAGACCGCAATCGTTAGGCAAGGTTACACAATTTGTTTCTTTTTCTAGCTCCCGTTACAGAACCGTACAAACAACTCAGCCCTTTGCCATTGGTGTTTCCTCACCGTCTCTACGTGTTTTGGATTTTGGCTCCCAATATAAACATATGTATAAATATGTAATATTCATAAAGAGAAATAAAGAGTGAGTTTGGCCTAGAAACCAGGAGACGGTGAGTTCTAGTCCTGCCTTAGGAATGAAAGCCAGCTAGGTGACTTTGGGCCAATCACCAGGAGACGGTGAGTTCTAGTCCTGCCTTAGCATGAAAGCCATTGGGTGACTTTGGGCCAATCACCAGGAGACGGTGAGTTCTAGTCCTGCCTTAGGAATGAAAGCCAGCTAGGTGACTTTGGGCCAATCACCAGGAGACGGTGAGTTCTAGTCCTGCCTTAGCCATGAAAGCCAGCTAGGTGACTTTGGACCAATTACCAGGAGACGGTGAGTTCTAGTCCTGCCTTAGCCATGAAAGCCAGCTAGGTGACTTTGGACCAATTACCAGGAGACGGTGAATTCTAGTCCTGCCTTAGCATGAAAGCCAGCTGGGTGACTTTGGGCCAATCACCAGGAGACGGTGAGTTCTAGTCCTGCCTTAGGAATGAAAGCCAGCTAGGTAACTTTGGGCCAATCACCTGGAGGTGGTGAGTTCTAGTCCTGCCTTAGGAATGAAAGCCGGCTGGGTGACTTTGGGCCAGCCCAACACAACTCACAGGGTTCTTGTTGTGGAGAAAATAGGACAAAGAAGAACGATTAGGTATCTTCACTGCCTAAAGGACTGGGGGGGGGTGCGAAGCCATGTTCCAATATTTGAGGGGCTTCTCCAGAGAAGAGGGGGTCCACCTATCCTCCAAAGCCCCGGAAGGCAGGACGAGAAGCAACGGATGGGAACCAATCAAGGAGAGAAGCAACCTGGAACTAAGGAGAAATTTCCTGGCAGGGAGGACAATTAACCAGTGGAACAGCTTGCCACCAGAAGTTGTGGATGCTTCACCACGGGAGGTTTTTAAGGAAAAAAAAGAACAGCCACCTGTCTGGCATGGTCTAGTCTACTGTCTCCTGCTTGTGCAGGGGGTTGGACTAGAAGATCTCCAAGGTCCCTTCCCACTCTGTTATTCTGCTAAGCAGGAGTAGATAAACTTGTACCAACTTAATCCAGTCTGGATGGAATTTAGCATTCTTTCATGAGACAGGACTAGCCTCCATTGCCATGCAGGGTGCCCAAATATGGAAGTTGTAACCCCCTGTGCAGGGGTAGGCAACCTCGGCTCTTTTATGACTTATGGACTTCAACTCCCAGAATTCCTGAGTCAGCTATGCTGAGGGGAAAGGGAGAGGTTTCCAAGCTGAGCCCTGCTGCTTTATGGCTTGTGGACTTCAACTCCCAGAATTCCCGAGCCAGCATGGCTCAGCTTGGAAACCTCTCCCTTTCCCCTCAGCATGGCTGGCTCAGGAATTCTGGGAGTTGAAGTCCACAAGCCATAAAAGAGCCAAGGTTGCCTATCTCTGGCCTAGGCCTAGGCCCCCTCATGACTCCTGGACTTCAACTCCCAGAATTCCTGAGCCAGCCGTGCTGAGGGGAAAGGGAGAGGTTTCCAAGCTGAGCCATGCTGGCTCAGGAATTCTGGGAGTTGAAGTCCACACGTCATAAAAGAGCCAAGGTTGCCTACCCCTGCCCTATAGAATGGAAGCCCACCACTCATCCCTCTGGGCTTTTTGATCTTTTATTCTCCTTCTCTTTTGTCCCTTCCTAGATGCCCCCAAGGGTGTCCAAGTGATCCTCCATCCCCCCAACCAGAACATCCGAGTGGGCGACGCCGTGTCTCTGCTTTGCAACGTCAGCACCACCTACCCGGAGCCCACGGCCTTCAGGTGGTTCAAGGACGGCTCTGCCTGCGGAACCGAGCAGGTGAAGAACATCCCATCTGTGTCCCTCAAGGATTACGGACTCTACCATTGTGAGGCCGAGAATGCACTGGGCACCGGGGTGGCCGAAGGGGTCCCGCTCCACATTTTCTGTGAGTAGCCACAACTGCATCTCAGCAGGCCATAGGAAGGAGGACCAGACTGATTCAATCATTCCATTCCTTTTTAAATTGTTATTTATTCCTTAAAACTTACATGCCACCCATAAAAGCTTAAAGAGTAGCCTCTGAGCCAGGGATCCCAAACTTGGCAACTTTTAGACCTGGGAGCTCCCAGAATTCCCCAGCCAGCATGCTTTAAGAGGGGTGGACTTCAACTCCCAGAATCCCCCAGCCAGCATGTTTTAAGAGGGGTGGATTTCAACTCCCAGAATCCCCCAGCCAGCATGCTTTAAGAAGGGTGAACTTCAACTCCCAGAATTCCCCAGCCAGCATACTTTAAGAGGGCTGGACTTCAACTCCCAGAATCCCCCAGCCAGCATGCTTTAAGAAGAGTGGACCAATTCCCAGAATCCCCCAGCCAGCATGCTTTAAGAGGGCTGGACTTCAACTCCCAGAATCCCCCAGCCAGTATGCTTTAAGAAGGGTGGACTTCCACTCCCAGAATTCCCAGCCAGCATGCTTTAAGAAGGGTGAACTTCAACTCCCAGAATTCCCCAGCCACATGCTTTAAGAAGGGTGAACTTCAACTCCCAGAATTCCCCAGCCACATGCTTTAAGATGGGTGGACTTGCAGAATCCCCCAGCCAGCATGCTTTAAGAGGGGTGGACTTCAACTCCCAGAATCCTCCAGCCAGCATGCTTTAAGAGGGCTGGACTTCAACTTCCATATATTGTAAGCATAAGACCAAGTCTCTGCTTCATCAATCTTGTCTCTATGCCTACAGGGGATGATGGGAACTGGAGTGGTAGGGCCTCCCCTCCCTGCTCCCTTTCAGGATGGTGGTTCCGAGGGGGAAAGAGACCAGGATACTAATTTAGGTTGTGGCCAGTTTGTCTGGTTGGGTGTGATCAAAGTCTGTTGGACTACACAGCAAGGGTCTTCAAACTTGGCCCCCGGGAAGACGTGTGGACTTCAACTCCCAGAATCCCCCAGCCAGTATGCTTTAAGAAGGGTGGACTTCCACTCCCAGAATTCCCAGCCAGCATGCTTTAAGAAGGGTGAACTTCAACTCCCAGAATTCCCCAGCCACATGCTTTAAGAAGGGTGAACTTCAACTCCCAGAATTCCCCAGCCACATGCTTTAAGATGGGTGGACTTGCAGAATCCCCCAGCCAGCATGCTTTAAGAGGGGTGGACTTCAACTCCCAGAATCCCCCAGCCAGCATGCTTTAAGAGGGCTGGACTTCAACTTCCATATATTGTAAGCATAAGACCAAGTCTCTGCTTCATCAATCTTGTCTCTATGCCTACAGGGGATGATGGGAACTGGAGTGGTAGGGCCTCCCCTCCCTGCTCCCTTTCAGGATGGTGGTTCCGAGGGGGAAAGAGACCAGGATACTAATTTAGGTTGTGGCCAGTTTGTCTGGTTGGGTGTGATCAAAGTCTGTTGGACTACACAGCAAGGGTCTTCAAACTTGGCCCCCGGGAAGACGTGTGGACTTCAACTCCCAGAATCCCCCAGCCAGCGCATGCTGGCTGGGGGATTCTGGGAGTTGAAGTCCACACGTCTTCCCGGGGCCAAGTTTGCAGAACTCTGCTCCACGTTGGCTTACAACCCCGTGTCCCTCCCCTCCCCAGCTGCTGTGCTGTCGATCAGTCCTTCCTCCAGGGTCAGAGAAAGTGAGACGGTCACCTTGACCTGCGAGGTGCCTGGAGAAGACCAGCAGGAGATCCTCTACAGCTGGTACAAGAACACCCTGTGGCTGAAGGAGGGCAGCGCCCGCATCCTGACCTTCCAGGCGGCGACCGTCGGGGACACCGGCTACTACGCCTGCAAAGTCCAGAACGACAAGGGGAGCCAGACCTCGTCCGCCGTCAGCCTGACCGTCCTGTGTGAGTTTGGGCCCCCCGGGGCCCTCGGCCTGCGCTTGGGTCCCGAGAAACGGGCCTGGCCCAAACCAGCCCTGCAAGGTTGCTTGAGATTGTGGGTGTGGTTATAGGACTATATCATTGTGGTTACGCGATTGTGGTGGTGGTGGTGGTGGTGGTGATTGTGGCTGTAGTTGTGATTGTGATTATTATTGTGATTGCAATTATTACTGTGATTGTGGTGGTGGTGGTGGTGGTTTTGGTTGTGGTTGTGATTATTATTGTGATTGTAATTATTATTGTGATTATGATTGTGGTGGTGGTTGTGGCTGTGATTGTGATTGTGATTATTATTGTGATTGTATGATGGTTGTGATTGTGATTGTGATTGTAGTGGTTTTGGTTTTGGTTGTGATTATTATTGTGATTGTAATTATTGTGATTGTGGTGGTGGTTGTGGCTGTGATTGTGATTATTATTGTGATTGTGATTGTATGATTGTTGTGATTGTGGTTGTGGTTGTGGTGGTTGTGGCTTGTGGTTGTGATTATTATTGTGATTGTGGTTGTGGTTGTGATGGCTGTGGCTGTGATTATTATTGTGATTGTGGTTGTTGTGGCTGTGGTTGTGGTTATTCTTGTGATTGTGATTGTGATTATTATTGTGACTGTGATTATTGTGATTGTGATTGTAGTGATTGTAGTTGTGATTATTATTGTGATTGTAATGATTATTGTGATTGTGGTGGTGGTGGTGGTGGTGGTTGTGCCTGTGATTGTGATTGTGAGTGTGCAGCCTTCCCCCAAAATGGGTCAGGATCCCAGCTTATTTGGGGGGAGAAGTTATCCTATCTTTCCCCCCCAAGCAATTTGGTGGAAGGAAGGCTGATGTGCAATGCTTCAGGAGCCATTAAAACGAGGAAGCCCACTCCCTACGCAGCCCCCAGGATGTAAACCACAGTTTGGCGCCAGAATGATGGACGGCTGCCTGTTTTAAATTACATTTACTGCAGAATTTATGCACAAGGCAGAAGGAGCAGGAGGATTCGTTGGCTCCGCAGCCCGTTGTGAAAATAACGGCAGGCTGAGTTTCAGCCATTTATCAACGCAGACAGACTTTAAACTGGGATGTTACTCATGGTTTTATGCTTCTGGGCAAAATTAAGGCCTCTGCTAGTGTCCTTAGAGGGGTGTTTCTCAGCCTTGGGAAGTTTAAAATGGGTGGACTTCAACTCCCAGAATTCCCCAGCCTGCATGCTTTAAGAGGGGTGGACTTCAACTCCCAGAATCCCCCAGCCAGCATGTTTAAGATGTATGGACTTCAACTC
The DNA here is from genome assembly GCA_039797435.1 of Crotalus adamanteus. Classification (NCBI taxonomy): domain Eukaryota; kingdom Metazoa; phylum Chordata; class Lepidosauria; order Squamata; family Viperidae; genus Crotalus; species Crotalus adamanteus. The sequence goes on from CM077924.1 coordinate 1,703,736, forward strand.
CCAGAATCCCCCAGCCAGCATGTTTAAGATGTATGGACTTCAACTCCCAGAATCCCCCAGCCAGCATGTTTAAGATGTATGGACTTCAACTCCCAGAATCCCCCATTCAGCATGTTTAAGATATATGGACTTCAACTCCCAGAATCCCCCAGCCAGCATGCTTTAAGATGTATAGACTGGGAAATTCTGGGAGTTGAAATCCACCTATCTGAAAGCCGCCAAGGTGGAGAAACACAACCTTAGACCCAGCTCCCTGGCTTTTCCCGTCCTCCGGGACCCCAGAAACCATGATGCACCGCCCTGTGTTCCAGGAAGGCCCCCTTTGGGAGGTGGACCCGGGCCCCTGCCATCCAGCCTCACCCCCTTTTGCCTCCGGCAGATCCCCCGCGGCCGCCCTCCCTGGCCTTGTTCCAGGAGAAGCAGAGGGGCCAGCTGGCCATCGTCCACTGCACGGTGGACAGCAACCCCCAGGCCACCCTGAGCCTCTTCCGGGACGGGCACCTCCTGGCCACCACCAGCTCGCACTCGGCGCCCAGCCAGCGGATCCGCATCGCAGCCACCCGCAACTCCCTGAAGCTGGAGATCCAGAGGGTCACCCCGGAGGACGAGGGCCAGTACCAGTGCCTGGCCAGCAACCAGTACGGGAACGCCAGCAGCTCCAGCTTCTTCCGGAGCCAGAGTGAGTAAGTGGGGGGGAGGTGGGGGGTTGCAGCGGGTACCCCCAGCCTCCTTAGGGCGCCCAGTCTGGGAAACCCAAGGGAGAAGAAGGGGGCCGTGGAAGAGAAGACGGAGGAGGGCTGGAGAAGAGCCCCTTGGAGGGAGGGCCAGACCTCCGTCAAAGGCCCATGGCCGGCATCTCCCTTCCGTTCCTCCTGTCCCCACCCCCACACAAGGTGAGTTAGAATTAACAGAATAGAATAGACTAGAATAGAATAGAATAGAATAGAATAGAATAGAATAGAATAGAATAGAATAGAATAGAATAGAATAGAAAATATGGAATGGAATGGAATGGAATAGAATAGAATAGAATAGAATAGAATAGAATAGAATAGAATAGAATAGAATAGAATAGAATAGAATAGAGTAGAGCTGGAAGGGACCTTGGAGGTCTTCTAGTCCAGCCTCCTTCTCAAGCAGGAGACCCTTGACCATTTCAGACAAATGGCCGCCCAGTCTCTTCTTAAAAACCTCCAGTGTTGGAGCATTCACCACTTCTGGAGGTCGGTTGAGCTGATCCACCTTGTAGGCCTGACAGCCATGGTCTTCTCCTCCTCCCTTCTCTGCTTACAGCTGCCAGGGTGGTGGCCAGCCCCTCCGACCAGCTGGTCGAAGGCCAGCGCGTCGCCCTGACCTGTCTCACCACCGTGGGGAGCGAAGAAGAAGAAGACGACCCCATCACGTATGCTTGGTACAAGAACGCCAAGTGGCTACAGCAAGGCCGGAAGGACACCCTGGTCCTCTCAGCGGTGGTCAGCGGAGACGCTGGCTCGTTCCACTGCGTGGCCGAAAACAAGAAAGGGAGCCACATCTCACCGCCCATCGTTCTGCGCGTGCTCTGTGAGTAGCCAAATCGGGGGGGGGGGCTTTTTCAGGAGGCTACTGGACCTGCTTGTTTCTCTTTGAAGTCGTTTCGCTTCTCGTCCCAGAGGCTTCTTCAGCTCTGGATGGATGGAGGGGAATGGAAAGATTTATACTCCTTGCAGACAGCTGGTCATTTGCCTCCGTTTAGAGCAGCGGTTCTCCACCTGGGGGTCGGGAACCCATTTGGGGTCGAACGACCATTTCACGGAGGTCACCAAACACAACGCAGTCCGCCATTTCCCCCCCCCCCCTTTTCCTTAGCTGTGCTCCTCCCTTTTATTCTATTGGCTTTTGAAAGCCAATAGAAGAGACTCTCTTGAATAGAGTCTAAATCTATTGGCTTTCAAAAGCCAATAGGAATTGCCCAGGCTGTCTCTGCCCTGCTGAGCCCGCCAAAAGCCCCATTCTGCAAACGGTGCTGCGACAGTTGAGTAGTCCTCAACTTACAACCGGTTGAGTAATCCTCGACTTACGACCGGTTGAGTAGTCGCAGCATTAAAAAGGTTGAGAACCACTGGTTTAGAGAGTCGTTGAGGCCACCTGGAGGTATACCTGTGTCCTGAAGGTCACCCGAGTGGTGCAAATGGGTGGGGAGCCTTCTTGGCTGCAGGGTGTTTTACTGCCCTGGGTCTCTTCCCCGTTGAAAACGGGTGCAGGATGATGGGGACGAGTCTGGGCCGTCTGAATCTCAAACTGACGCGCAGATGGTTCCTGTAGTCTACAATGTTTTCTGGAAATCCCTTCAGACTCCCACAACATTCGAAGGGTGTCCATTCCTAAGTGCAGGGCTAAATGTCCACGGAGATTGTCTGTCCTCCAGATCCTGGTTGTCCCAAAGGTGCTTTTTCAGCTTCTTCCGCTCTGACTGGATGGTGGAGGATGGAAGGATTTATACTCCTTGCAGACAGCCGGTCGTTGGCATCCTTTGAGAGAGTCGTTGAGGCCACTGTTGAGGTTTTCCTGTGTCCTCGGGGTCACCTGAGTGGTGTGCAAACGGGCGTGGAGCCTTCTTGGAACCGCTGAAAGGACTGTGTGGTAGACGGGAGACAGAGGACATTGTTCAGTTTGGACCTTCGGTGGCCTCTTTGACCCTCCTTGCAAAGACACCGTCTACCTTCAGGCTATAACACAGTCCTCAAACGTCTTCAAACATCTTCAAAGAGAAAAAAGAAAGTCCACTTGCCTCGGGGGGGGGAGGGAAGCACTTTTGGGACAAGCCTGACCTGGAGAAGCTCCATAGATGTTACCTGGAGTACCTGTACTGGAGAAGTTTTGATTCTCCTTCCATCCAGGACATGTCCTAGAACAGTAGTGGCGAACCTATGGCACACGTGCCGGAGGTGGCACTCAGAGCCCTCTCTGTGGGCGCTTCTCTGAACTGCTGGCGGCGGGCTGCAGAGCCCCAAAATGCGCCGGTCAAGGGGCCGGCAGGCTGTGGCTGCTGACGGACACTGTCGGCCCCCATGCGCTCGCTGGCCTCTGTGTGCGGGGGCCGATGGTGTCAGGCAGCAGCTGCCCCGGCCCCTGCCTTGCCTTGCCCTGACATAATGGCACCCCCACTCTGCCTCGCCTCACCCTGCAGGATGAGCCTCCTACCCACCACTCCACCTGCGAGAGACCCACTGGATCTCTCCCAATCCTGCCCGGCCCCCACAGGCGTCCGTCCGTCCCCACGAGCAATATCGAGGTGACCACACCCACCTTGGCCACACCCACCCAGTCTGCCATGACCACCACAGCCACACCCACTCAGTGGGCCACGCCCACCTGGCCCCCGGCGATCAATAAGAGGGGTTTGGGTTGCAGTTTGGGCACTCAGTCTCTCAAAGGTTCGCCATCACTGTCCTAGAAGGAGGCATCTAACAGGGCTTTGCAAATCCATCTCCCAGTGCATTGGTTGCCATGCTGCTGATTGGGATGGGGATGGATGAGAGGGACACTCCCACACTTCGGGAGGTGGGAGGTGGGGAAAAGAGACTAGGGAAAGAGGCAGAGGAGAACTTGCGGGGTGGTCTCCTCTCCTCCAGGCAAAAGGAGACCTCCTACACAAGGCCTCTGTGTAGCCTCAGACTCACAAAATAGAGGGCCTGGGGAGAACGTTCAGATCGATCCCTCTCCTTGCAACCACGCCAACATCTCTTCCTTTGTGCCCCCTCCCCAAAGATTCCCCAAGGTTGCCCGTGATGACCTCATTCCTGGAGACCCAGGGAGGACATTTGGGCATCATCCAGTGCACAGTGGACAGCGACCCGCCTTCGGCGATAGCTCTGTACAAGGGCAACGCGCTTGTGGGCTCCACCGATCTTCTCCAGTTGGTGACGGACCCAAGGATCCACGTGACCTCCTCGCATAACACCCTGAAGGTGACCATCCAGGTCTTGAGGTGGGACGACGAAGGAGAATACGTGTGCTCGGCTCAAAACCCCTACGGAGACGCCATGTCCACCATGGAGTTCACTGCAGAAAGTAGGTGGATGGGAAGAGGGTCTTCTTCCCCACTCTGCTGGCGGGCAAACATGAGTGGGAAATTGGGTAGAATTGGGAGGGTGGGGGGGTCTAAAGGGTGAAAAAAGAAGCATAATGGCTAATAATGGGTAAAAAAATAAGAATCATGACAACTATGCTAAATCGTAGTCAGGTAGACGCAGTGTTTCTCAACCTTGACAATTTTAAGGCACGTGGACTTCAACTCCCAGAATTCCACAGCCAGCATTGCTGGCTGTGGAATTCTGGGAGTTGAAGTCCACGTGCCTTAAAATTGTCAAGGTTGAGAAACACTGTTGTTAGAGCAATGCTGCTCAAGCTTAGCGGCTTAAAGATGGAGAGACTTCAACTCCCAGAATTCCCCAGCCAGCGAAAAAGATCTTGGGAATTTGAGTTGATTGCAAGCGAAACTGAAGCCTGCCGCATGATGCTTCTGCAAAAAAAATAAAATAAAAATAGCAAATGCAATTATGGGATGCATCCATAAAAATGTAACTCCCAAACTGTGGCCTATCAGGAAGAGGAGAAGGACTGTGGGGTCCCTGGTGCGCTCTGAGCTGGGTGGTTTCCTAGCAGACATTTTATTACCCAACTAGGGAACATTGTCAGTGCTAGAAAGGAGTGATGACGTTCCCTAGTTGGGTAAAGAAACGTCTGCAAGAAAACCACCCAATTCAGAGAGCACCAAGGGCCCCATAGTTGTCGTTGTCGTCTTCCTCTTCCTCTCTGCAAACACCCCTTCCTTCTAGCGCTGATGATGTTCCCTAGTTGGGTGATAAAACGTCTGCAAGACAACCATCCAGCTCAGAGAGCACCAAGGGCCCCACAGTCGTCCTCCTCCTCCTCCTCCTCCTCCTCCTCCTCCTCCTCCTCCTCCTCTCTGCAAACTCCCCTTCCTTCTAGCACTGATGATGTTCCATAGTTGGGTAATAAAACGTTTGCAAGAAAACCATCCAGCTCAGAGAGCACCAAGGACCCCATGGTCTTTTTCCTCCTCCTCCTCCTCCTCCTCCTCCTCCTCCTCCTCCTCCTCCTCCTCCTCCTCCTCCTCCTCCTCCTCCTCCTCCTCCTCTCCACAAACCCCCTTCCTTCTAGCAATGATGATGTCCCCCAGTTGGGTAATGAAACGTCCGCAAGAAAAACCACCTAGCTCAGAGAGCACCAAGGGCCCCACCTGCTACCGCAAAGGGGAAAAAGTGGATGTCTTTTGCCAGGATCCCGCATGGCAAAAGACATCCACTTTTTCCCCAAATGGCAAAGACACGGCTCCTTTAAAAGGTTCGACGGTTTGGCCCCGTGAGTGACGCTTCTTCCATTCTCCTTCTTCCCTTCCCTTCTTCTTCCATCCCACCAATCTTCAGCCGCCAGCATCACCATCACCCCCTCTCCGGAGGTCCACGAAGACCACGCCGTCCGCCTCTCCTGCGTCCTCAGCGGGAACCTCTCAGCCTCGGCTAACTACTCCTGGTTCAAGGGGGGCCTCCGTCTCCCGGGGGTCTCTGGGGATTCCCTGGTCCTCGAACACGTGGCCCTGGAGGACGCCGGAGCGTATAAGTGCCGAGTGGACTATCACGGAGTCAGCAAGACGTCCAGTTCGGCTTCCCTCTCTGTGCTGTGTAAGAGTCCCGGCCTTCCCGACTCGCTTCGTTTAGGGACCGTTCGAAGTTACGACGCCAGGGGGAAAAAAGTTTTATAAAAACTCGATACAATAACCGTTTTTCACACTTTACGACCGTCGCGGTATCCCTGTGATCACGGGGGATGATCAAAATTCAGAGGCTTGGCCACTGACTTGTGTTAATAATAATAATAATAATAATAATAATAATAATAATAATAATAATAATAATAATAGTAGTAGTAGTAAAGTTGGAAGGGACCTTGGAGGTCATCTAATCCAACCCCCTCCTCAGGCAGGAAACCCTACACCATTTTGGATGGAAACCCTACACCATTTCGCATGGTGTAGGGTTTCCGTGTTGATGACGGTCGCAGCGTTCCGGGGTGTGAGTGCGTCCCGTGATCCCTTTTGCGACCTTCCATGGGGAAGCCGGATTCACTTAACAACCGGGTGACTAATTTAACAGCTGCAGGGATTCGCTTAACAACGGAGGCAGGAAAGATCGTAAAATGAGGGCAAAACTCATTTAACGAATGTCTCACTTGGCAACGTACATTTTGGGCTCGACAGTGGTCGTACGTTGTGGATTGCCTGCACCTCTTAAAGTAGTCAGGGTTGAAGAAATGTGTCCACATGTCTTCTCCAAGTCTCTCCATAATGTTTATTGTTTTTCATACCTTCCTGAAAATCAGTTCTAAATCCCTTTACAAGCTCCTTTATTTCCAGAAATCTCTGGTGCACGTGACTGGTGCACATTATTATTAGAGTAATAGAATAGCAGAGCTGGAAGGGACCTTGGTGGTCTTCTAGTCCAACCCCCCGCTCAAGCAGGAGACCCTAGGCCAGGGGTAGGCAACCTTGGCTCTTTTATGACTCGTGGACCAACTCCCAGAATTCCTGAGCCAGCCAAGCTGAGGGGAAAGGGAGAGGTTTCCAAGCTGAGCCAGGCTGGCTCAGGAATTCTGGGAGTTAAAGTCCACAAGTCATGAAGAGGCCTAAGCCTAGGCCAGAGGTAGGTAACCTTGGCTCTTTTATGACTCGTGGACTTCAATTCCCAGAATTCCTGAGCCAGCCACGCTGAGGGGAAAGGGAGAGGTTTCCAAGCTGAGCCATGCTGGCTCAGGAATTCTGGGAGTTAAAGTCCACAAGTCATGAAGGGGCCATAGTTCCCCCATGCTGGCTCAGGAATTCTGGGAGTTGAAGTCCATGAGTCATTAAGGGGCCTAGGCCTAGTTCAGGGGTAGGCAACCTTGGCTCTTTTATGACTCGTGGACTTCAACTCCCAGAATTCCTGAGCCAGCATGGGGTAACTATGGCCCCTTCATGACTGGTGGACTTCAACTCCCAGAATTCCTGAGCCAGCCACGCTGAGGGGAAAGGGAGAGTTTCCAAGCTGAGCCATGCTGGCTCAGGAATTCTGGGAGTTGAAGTCCACGAGTCATAAAAGAGCCAAGGTTGCCTATCTCTGGCCTAGGCCTAGGCCGCTTTATGACTCATGGACTTCAACTCCCAGAATTCCTGAGCCAGCATGGCTCAGCTTGGAAACCTCCCTTTCCCCTCAGCATGGCTGACTGAGGAATTCTGGGAGTTGAAGTCCACGAGTCATAAAAGAGCCAAGGTGGCCTACCCCAGCCCTAGACCATTTCAGACAAATGGCTGTCCTTAACCTCCAGTGATGGAGCACCCACAACTTCTGAAGGCAACTTCTGTTCCACTGGTTAATTGTCCTCCCTGTCAGGAAGTTTCTCCTTAATTCCACGTTGCTTCTCTCCTTGATCAGTTTCCAACCATTGTTTCTCGTCCTGCCCTCTGGTGCTTTGGTGAATAAAGTGACCCCCTCTTCTTTGTGGCAGCCCCCCAAAAACTGGAACTCTGCTATCGTGTCCCCCCTATTTCTTCTTTTCTCTAGACTAGCCAAACCTAAGTACCGCAGCCATTCTTTGTATATTTTAGTCTCCAGGCCTTGGATCCCCTTAGTTGTTCTTCTCTGAACTTTTTCCAAACTCTCCACGTCTTTTTTGATGTTTCCCACCCGATGTGGACGTCGTGCCCCCATAATTAAGGGCGGTCTCTGCTTTCAGACGCGCCAAGGAACCTCCACGTGTCGGTTTTCACGGAGACCGAGAGAGGAACCGTGGCCATCTTCCAGTGTTCGGTGGACAGCCATCCTCCCGCCACGTGGGTCCTGTACAAAGGAGACGCTGTCTTGGCCACCAGCGGCGAGAAGGATGAGCCGGCCTCCCGTCGGGTCAGCGTCACGACCGGGCCCGGCACCCTGCGGGTGGAGATGACCGGGGTGATGCCGGAAGACGAAGGGAGCTACAACGTGACGGCCACCAACGCCCACGGATCCGCCTCCCGACGGCTCTACTTTCGGGTGCAAAGTGAGGGTTGCGTTTGTTAGCCTCGGAGGGGGGAGGGGGGAAGACTGACCCTCACCCCAAATTCACACGTCTTTACAGCGAGTCCTCACCTTAACAACCGTTCGTTTAGTGACCGTTCAAAGTTACAACGGCGCTGAAAAAAAGGGACTTAGGGTCGCTTTCCACTCTTAAGAGCGTGGCGGCATCCTCATGGGGTCACGAGATCGAAGTTCGGACGCTGGGCCACGGGCTCGTAGTTATGACGGTCATAGTGTCCCAGGGGAGGCCACGCAATCATCCCTTTTGGTGACCTTCTGACCAGGCAAGTCAGGGGGATTCGCTTAACGACTGGGGCAAGAAAGATTGCAAAATGGGGCAACATTCACTTAACGGCCGTCTCGCTTAGCGGCTGAAATTTTGGGCTCAATTGAAGTTGTAAGTCGAGGACTGCCTGTATTATGGTTTTTGAACAGTGTTTACAATTTAATAGTAATAAGAGAGAGAGAGTAGACAGATGATAGATAGATAAAGATGAGGATAGATAGATAGATAGATAGATAGATAGATAGATAGATAGATAGATAGATAGATAGATAGATAGATAGGCAGGTAGATAGGCAGGCAGGCAGGCAGACAAGACAAGACATGGATGGATGGATGATAGGTGGAGAGATAGATAGACAGACAGATATGGATGATAGATAGATAGATAGATAGATAGATAGATAGATAGATAGATAGATAGATAGATAGATAGATAGATAGATAGATAGATAGATAGATAGATAGAGATGAGAAGATAGATAGAGAGATAAAGATGAGAAAGTAGATAAATAGATAGATAAATATTTAGATAGATAGATAGATAGATGAGAAGATAGACAGATAGATAGACAGATAAAGATGAGAAAATAGATAGATAAATAGATAGATAAATATTTAGATAGATAGAGATGAGAAGATAGATAGATAGATAGAGAGATAAAGATGAGAAAGTAGATAAATAGATAGATAAATATTTAGATAGATAGATAGATAGATAGATAGATAGATAGATGAGAAGATAGATAGATAGATAGACAGATAAAGATGAGAAAATAGATAAATAGATAGATAAATATTTAGATAGATAGATAGATAGATAGATAGATAGATAGATAGATAGATAGATAGATAGATAGATAGAGGTAGATAGGTAGATAGGCAGGCAGGCAGGCAGACAAGACATGACATGGATGGATGGATGAATGATGTGGAGAGATAGACAGATACAGACAGATATGGATGGATGATAGATGGATGGATGGATGGATAGATAGATAGATAGATAGATGTAGATAATTTCCCCTTCACTTATGGTCATTTACTCCCTCCCCTCCCCTCCCCTTTCCTTCCCCCTCCCTCTTCCTCTCTTCCCTCCCCTCCCCCTCTCTTTTTTCTAAGTGCAAGCTTGCCTTTCCTCCGGTTATTCCTCAACATGTCCTTCCATTTTCCTATTATCCCCTCCCTCCTGGGATGCAGCGGCCCGGATTCTGATCACGCCCTCCCCAGAGGTGGTCGAAGGGGACCAGGTCAGCCTCACCTGTGACGTGATGGGGAGCCTCCCGGAGGATGCCAGCTTCTCCTGGTACCGGAACAGCAAACGCCTCCGAGGGGAGGCCAAGGGCACCCTGGCCCTCCTGCCCATCACCCGCCTGCACGCTGGAGCCTACTACTGCAAAGCCCAGACCAGCGAGGAGAGCAGCGTCAGCATCTCCCCGTCGGTCAGCCTGACCGTCTTTTGTAAGTGCCAAAGGGCTGGTTTGTCTCCACATCCCTCTCCGATTACAGGCTGGGAAAGGTACCTCTGGACCTGACAGTGGGGGAGCCTCCCCATGAACGGCGAGAACAATTAGCCAGCGGAACTACCTGCCTCCAGAAGCTGGAGGCGCTCCAACGCTGGAGGCTTTGAAGAAGAGATTGGACAGCCACTTGACTGGGATGCCATAGTAGAGGGTGTCTCGCTCCATCAGGGGGTTGGACTAGAGGACCTCCGAGGTGCCTTTCCCAGCTGCCTTCCCACAGCTGCCTTCCAAGGGTATCTGGAGGTCAAGAGGTGTCAAGATGGGGGCCCCCGTGATGTATTCAAAGCTCACAGAGCCGTCTTGGTCAGAATTTGTAGAACCACCCAGTCAGAGTAATAAATAGAATAACAGACTTGGAAGGGGCCTTGGAGGTCTTCTAGTCCAACTCCCTGCTCACATAGGAGACCCTAGGCCAGGGGTAGGCAACCTTGGCTCTTTTATGACTCGTGGACTTCAACTCCCAGAATTCCCAAGCCAGCATGGCTCAGCATGGAAACCTCTCCCTTTCCCCTCAGCTTGGCTGGCCCAGGAATTCTGGGAGTTGAAGTCCACCAGTCATAAAAGAGCCAAGGTTGCCTACCTCTGGCCTAGGCCACTTTCTGACTCATGGACTTCAACTCCCAGAATTCCTGAGCCAGCATGGCTCAGCATGGAAACCTCTCCCTTTCCCCTCAGCATGGCTGGCTCAGGAATTCTGGGAGTTGAAGTCCACATTGTCATGAAGGGGCCATAGTTCCCCCATGCTGGCTCAGGAATTCTGGGAGTTGAAGTTCAGAGTCATGAAGGGCCTAGGCCAGGGATAGGCAACCTCGGCTCTTTTATGACTTGTGGACTTCAACTCCCAGAATTCCTGAGGCAGCCATGCTGAAGGGAAAGAGAGGTTTCCAAGCTGAGGTATGTTGGCTCAGGAATTCTGGGAGTTGAAGTCCACAAGCCATGAGGGGGCCATAGTTCCCCCATGCTGGCTCAGGAATTCTGGGAGTTGAAGTCCACAAGTCATAAAAGAGCCAAGGTTGCCTATCCCTGGCCTATACCATTTCAGACAAATGCTTGTCCAATCTCTTCCTAAAAAAGCCTCCAATGAGGAAGCACCCACAATTTCTGGTGGCAAGCCGTTCCACTGGTGAAGTGTTCTCATTGACAAGATTTTTTTTCCTTCGTTCTAGGTTGCTTCTCTCCTTGAATAGTTTTCATCCGTTGCTTCTTGTCCGGGGGGCTTTGGAGAACAAATTGACACCCCCACCTCTTCTTTGGGGCAGCCCCTCAAATATTGGAAGACTTGCAATCGTATCACCTCTAGTCCTTCTTTTCGCTAAATTAGACATCCCCAATTCCTGCAGCCGTTCTTCCTTATGTTTTAGCCTCCAGCCAGCCCCTTCATCATCTTTGTTGCTCTTTTCTGCATTCTGTCTAGATTCTCGACTCAAGGGGTAGGAAACTGGCTGGCTGGGGAGTATGGAAGTTGTAGTCCCAACTACACGGTTGGGAAAACTGATTTTAGGCAGAATTCAGGGCGCGTTTGCCTGCCTCAGGCTCTGCTCTTCCATGGAAACCAGCCTTAGAGCACCCCCTTGAGAAAGATGAAGCCAAAATAAGGAAGGTGGGGGGTCTTCCTCCATCCCAGCATGCCTTTCCCGCCCCCCCCCCCAACAGCTGGGCCCGTCCCCAGCTAAAGATATATAAATCCTTGGAAAACCGATTCCTGGCTGTGACTTCTATGGCCAGCAGGTGGTGGTATTGGCTTACTTTGCTGAGAGGCTATCTGGAAACCTTTCAGGGAAATTCTAGATCTAGACCATGATAGCAATTATTCTAGGATTTGAGGGGCTGCCATGAAGAAGAGGAGGAGGTCAAATTATTCTCCAAAGCACCAGAAGGGCAGATCAGAAACAACGGATAGAAACTGATCAAGGAGAGAAGCAACCTGGAATTAAGGAGAAAGTTCCTGACAGTGAGGACAATTAACCTGTGGAACAGAAGTTGCCTCCAGAAATCGTGGGAAACTCCATCACTGGAGGTTTTTAAGAAGAGATTGGACAGTCACTTGTCTGAGATGGTATAGGTTCCCCTGCTTGAGTGGGGCTGGACTAGAAGACCTCCAGATTCACTTCCAGCTCTATTCTATTCTATTCTATTCTATTCTATTCTATTCTATTCTATTCTATTCTATTCTATTCTATTCTATTCTATTCTATTCTATTCCATTCCATTCCATTCCATTCCATTCCATTCCATTCTATTCTATTCTATTCTATTCTATTCTTCTACTTCATTCTATTATTCTATTCTATTCTATTCTATTCTATTACTTCATTCTATTCTATTCTATTCTATTACTTCATTCTATTATTCTATTCTGTTGTATTCTATTCTATTCTATTCTATTCTATTCTATTCTATTTATTATCTTATCCTTTCCTATCCTATTCTATCCCATCCCATCCCATCCTATCCTATCCATTTTCTATTCCTATTCCATTTCTATTTCTATTTCTATTTCTATTCTATTCTATTCTATTCTATCCTCCAATATTTATTCTATTCTATTCTATTCTATTCTATTCTATTCTATTCTATTCTATTCTATTCTATTCTATTCTATTCTATTCTATTTTATTCTATTTATTATCTTATCCTTTCCTATCCTATCCTATTCTATCCCATCCCATCCCATCCCATCCCATCCTATCCTATCCATTTTCTATTCCTATTCCATTTCTATTTCTATTTCTATTTCTATTTCTATTCTATTCTATTCTATTCTATTCTATTCTATTCTATTCTATTCTATTCTATTCTATTCTATTCTATTCTATTCTATACTATACTATTCTATTCCTTATTCTATATATTCTATTCCTTATTCTATATTTTCTATTCTATTCTATATTTTTTGCTCTATTCTATTCCATTCCCATGAGCTACATGGATATCTGGGGGATTTTGGCTGGGAACATCATCGTTATATGCTATGGTTAATTGCCTTGGGATTTTAGAGTTAGTTTTCCTTCGCTGATACCAGGCCATGTATTCAATAAGCTTTCCAGAAATTAAAGTGACCCTGGACTTTTTATTTGGATATTCGATCCGGAGGTTGGCACCCACCTTTGGGATTCCATGCATCCCTGCCTTCTGCAATCAGGATGTTTAATTTTTTCCCACATAGACCCCCCTGGGAACCCCCAGATCACGGCTTTCCTTGAGACGCAAGGCAACCGGGTGGCCGTCCTCCTCTGCACGGTGGAGAGCGACCCCCAGGCCCACCTTGCCATACGCAAAGGCCAGCAGCTCTTGGCCTCCAGCACGGACTCCGCTCTCGCCCACCCCCTGCGGGTGAAGACCTCCGCCACCTACAACAGCCTGAGGGTGGAAATCTGGGACGTGGTGATGGAAGACGAAGGGGAATACGTGTGTTTTGCAAGCAACCAACACGGCAACGGGAGCGCCAGGGTCACCTTCAGAGCAGAGGGTGAGTCGCAGGGACGTCTGGTTTTCTCGGCAGCTTCTGGGAAAGGACCGTGCAGAGCTCAGGGCACCCCAGAAAGCCTTGCGCCCAGAAATCACAGCCTCCCGTGGGAGTAGTTGGGGAGGCGTGTGGAAAAGTGCATTTTGACCTCGTCCCCAAGTGGCCTGGGTGCCAGTTGAATTCGAGAAAGGATTTTACTTCAGTTCAGTTGTTTTCATGCAGATGTTTCATAACCCAAGTAGGTAACATCATTAGTGCAAAAAGGAGTGGGATGTGTGGAGAGGAGGAGGAGGAGGAGGAGGAGGAGGAGGAGGAGGACTGTGGGGTCCTTTATGTTCTCTGAGCTGGGTGGTTTTCTTGCAGACGTTTCATGACCCAACTAGGGAACATCATCAGTGCTAGAAGGGAGTGGGGTTTGCAGAGAGGAGGAGGAGGAGGAGGAGGAGGAGGAGGAGTAGAAGAATTCTCTTGCAGATGTTTCATGACCCAACTAGGTAATATTATTAGTGCTAGAAGAGAGTAAGGTTAGCCACTTATATATAAACAGAGGGCCAAGCCCAGTCCTTCTAGCCCTGATGATGTTACAGAGTTGGGTAATGAGATGTCTTCAAGAAAGCAACCAACCTCGGAGAGCATCAAGGACCCTACAGTGGTCCTTCACCTCTTCCTCCTCTTCTTCCTATCCCCTCCCTGCCCGGGAGAAGGTGGTGTTTCTTTTGGTTTCTCTATTCCACAAAGGACAAAAACTTTCCAGCCGTGGAGAACAAACACGAAAAATGAAAGTTACACCCCAGTGGTGACAGATAAGCCACCCAGAGTCATTTCAAGAGTGAGATGTGGGGGGGGGCATATAAACAGTGGTGGGATTCAAATAGGTGAACCCCCGGTTCTCTGTGTGTGGATGCCGCTTCCGGAAGTCCATTCTGGGCCTGGGCAACAAAAAATTAGCTACCGATTCCGCCGAAGTGATGGGAACCGGCTGAATCCCACCATTGCATATAAATGTAATAAATTGTTGTTGTTAGTTGTGAAGTCCTGTCCGACCCATCGCGACCCCATGGACCATGTTCCTCCAGGCCTTCCTGTCCTCTACCATCTTCTGGAGTCCATTTAAGTTCACACCTGCTGCTTCAGGGACTCCATCCAGCTCCCTCATTCTCTGTCGTCCCCTTCTTCTCTTGCCCTCCATCTTTCCCAGCATTAGGCCCTTCTCCAGTGAGTCCTTCCTTCTCATTAGGTGGCCAAAGTCCTTGAGTTTCAACTTCAGGATCTGGCCTTCTCAAGAGCAGTCGGGGTTGATCTCCTCCAGGACCGACCGGTTGGATCGCCTTGCAGTCCAGGGGACTCACAGGAGTCTTCTCCAGCACCAGAGTTCAAAGGCCTCCATTCTTTGGCGCTCGGCCTTTCTTATTTTCATAATAAATAAATGCATGTCCTAAAATGACACGAACGTCTGGAATCCAAACCAGCACTTCGCCCTGTTGCCTTCCTTCTGATTTTGCAAGACCCAACTATTTCAAGGGGGGGCTGGTTAAGGAACCATTTGCCACTCTGCCTCCGGCTAAATCCCCGAATATAAATCCAGAAACATTCCAGAAAAAATCTCCCCAGCCATTTTGTGCCGGTAGCAAGTCTTCTCTCCCTTCTCTCCTTCTAGCTGCAAAGCTCTGGATTTCTCCTCCAGATGCCCTGGAGGGCAACTCCGTCAATCTGACCTGTGCAGTGGACAGTGACGCCCAGGAGGAGATGCGCTACACCTGGTTTAAGAACAACGAGTGGTATGCAGACGGCTTGGTCAGGACGCTGGTGTTCCACCAGGCCACCGTAGAAGACGCGGGCAGCTACTACTGCACGGTCCACACCCGGGAGAGGATGCGGAACTCCTCCTTAAGCACCTTGAATGTCCTCTGTAGGTCCTGGGGGAGGGGCTGGGTTCGAAAAAGAGGGCTTTCTGCAATCTACTTCCCTAAGGCAACTGGCACCTCTGGACTTTCCTGTCCTTAGGATGAGGGAGCTGCTGGAGAAATGGTGTCCTTTTCAGGATACCGGCTTTGGGTCCTTGGTGCTTTCTGAGCTGGGTGGTTTTCCTGCAGACGTTTCATTAACGAACTTGGTAACGCTACCAGGGCTGGAAGGGATGGGGTTTGCAGGGAGGAGGAGGAGGAGGAGGAGGAGGAGGAGGTGGTGGTGGACTGTGGGGTCCTTGGTGCTCTCTGAGCTGGGTGGTTTTCTTGCAGACGTTTCGTGGCCCAACTGGGTAACATCATCAGTGCTAGAAGGGAGTGGGGTTTGTCAGGAGGAGGAGGAGGAGGGGGAAGGGGAGGAGGAGGAGGAAGAGGAGGAGGAGGAGGAGGACTGTGGGGTCCCTGGTGCTCTTTGAGCTGGCTGGTTTCCTTGCAGACATTTCGTGGCCCAACTAGGTGACATCATCAGTGTTAGAAGGGAGGAGGGGTTGTGGCGTGGAGGAAGAGGAGAGGAAGGAGAGGAGGAGGAGGAGGAGGAGGAGGAGGAGGAGGACTGTGGGGTCCTTGGTGCTCTCTGACCTTGGTTTTTTCCTGCAAATATTTCATTAACAAACTTGGTAACACTACCAGTGTTAGAAGGGAGTGGAGTTTACAGAGAGGAGGAGGAGGAGGAGGGGGGGGGGCGAGGAAAAGGACTGTGGGGTCCTTGGTGCTCTCTGAGCTGGGTGGTTTTCTTGCAGACATTTCATGACCCAACTAGGTAACATCATCAGTGCTAGAAGGGAGAGGGGTTTGAAGAGAGGAGGAGGAGGAGGGGGAGGAGGAGGACTGTGGGATCCTTGATCTTATTTTCTTGCAGATGTTTCATTGCCCAACTAGGTAATATCATCAGTGCTAGGGCAAACTAGCACTTACGGTGTTACCTACTTCACAGGACAATGGGGTTAGAAGAGACCTAGTCCAAACGCCTGCTTGGGACCTTATACCATTTCAGGCAAATGGTGGCCCAGTCTCTTGTTAAAAACCTCCAGTGCTGAAATATTCGCAACTTCTGGAGCCAAGCTGTTCCAGTGATTAATTGTTCTCACCCTCAAGGAATTCCTTAGTTCCAGGGTGCTTCTTTCCTTGATTGAATTCCATCCTGTGCTGCCTTCAGGTGCTTTGGAGAATAGGTGGAAACCCCCCCCCTCTTCTTTGTGGCAGCCCCTCAAATACTGGAACGCTGCTATCCTGTCCCCCCTCATCCTTCTCTTCCTTAAACTAGACATCCCCAATTCCTACAACCGTTCCTTGTATGTTTTAGCCTCCAGTCCCCTCATCATCTTTGTTGCTCTTCTCTGCACTCTTTCTAGAGTCTCAACATCTGTTTTACATCGTGGTGACCAAAACTGGATGCCGTATTCCAAGTGTGGCCTTACCAAGGCCTTGTAAAGCAATATTAACCCTTCACGTGATCTTAAATTCTATCCCTCTCTTAATGGCCTTTTTGGCAGCAGCCACACAGTTCTGGCTCACATTTAAGCGATTGTCCACTAGGACACCGAGATCCCTGTCTAAATTACAGCTGTTCAACCAGATACCACCTATTCTCTATGTGCATCTAAGACAAGGCCCTTTTCCTCAACATTCCTCCTTCTTCTCCAGTCTCTGCCAAGACCACCGCTGGGTGATACCCAGTGGTGGGATTCAAATATGTGAACAACCGGTTCTCTGTGTGGATGCCGCTTCCGGAAGTCCATTCTGGGCCTGGGCCACAAAAAATTAGCTACCGGTTCTGTCAAAGTGGTGTGAACCGGCTGAATCCCACCACGGATGGATGGATGGATGGATGGATGGATAAACAGACAGATACAGTGGTGGGATTCAGATATGTCAACAACCGGTTCTCTGCGTGGACGCCACTTCCGGAAGTCCATTCTGGGCCTGGGCAACAAAAAATTAGCTACCGGTTCTGTTGAAGTGGTGTGAACCGGCTGAATCCCACCACTGGTGGTACCTGCTGGTCACCTCATGACGATGATGTTGATGATGATAATTGTAAAGTTGGAAGGGACCTTGGAGTTCATCTAGTCCAACCCCCTGCTCAGGCAGGAAACCCTATACCATTTCGGACAAAGGGCTGTCCAGTCTCTTCTTAAAAACTTCCAGTGTCGGAGCATTCACCGCTTCTGGAGGCAGGTGGTTCCACTGGTTAATTGTTCTCACTGTCAGGAAGTTTCTCCTTAGTTCCAGGTTGCTTCTCTCCTTGATTAGTTTCCCTCCGTTGCTTCTTGTCCTGCCTTCAGGGGCTTTGGAAAATAGCTTGACTCCCTCTTCTTTGGGGCAGCCCCTGAGATACTGGAACACTGCTATCCTGTCCCCCCTCGTCCTTCTCTTCCTTGCCACATCATCCTGGGCATGAGTCAAGAAACACCAGGTGTCAGTAACTGTCACGTAGCCCATGCTTCCTGAAGTTGTGGGTGTTCCATCACTGGTTCAGGATGTTCTCAGCTTCTTCTCCGGGCAGGGGGTTGAACTAGGCACCCCCCAAGGTCTCTCTCAACCCTAGGAGGTCCATCCCTCTCTGACATATCCACGGCCTGATCTCTCTCCTCTTTTTTTTCCCGGAAGATCCACCCAGGAACGTGCTGGTTGAATCCTTTTTGGAGACCCAGAAGGGCCAGGTGGCCATCGTCCTGTGCACCGTCCAGAGCAACCCTCCATCTGCACTGTCCCTCCGTCGTGCTGGCCAAGTCTTGGCGTCCAGCTCCTCCAAAGTCCGTGGGGGGCCAGGCCTGAAGCTGAGGGCTGCTTCCTCCCCAAATTCCTTGAGGCTGGAGATCAAAGACGTCAACCTGGACGATGAAGGGAGCTACGAGTGCTGGGCGGAAAACTCCCTCGGCGAAGCCCAGGCGTCTTTCAACCTCTCCGTGGGGAGTGAGTAGCTGGGCTCAGGCTGAGGACCTGTGGGTCCTCCCCGGAGTTACGACTGCCCTCGAGCCCCAAATTTATCCCGCTAAGCGAGACGCTCCTTCGGTGAGCGTCGGCCCCACGTTACGACCTTTCTTGCTACCGTTGTGAAGTGAATAATTGCAGCTCTTAAATTAATCCCACGGGCGTTAAGCGAATGTGGCTTCCTCCCCCCCCCTTGACTTTCTTTTATCAGAAGATCGCCAACGGGGATCACGTGATCCCACGACACGACGACCGTCGTAAAGACGAGTCAGTTGCCAAGCGTCCAAATGTTGATCCCGTGACCGTGGGGTGGCTGCCATGGTTGTAAGTGTGAAAAGCGCTCGTAAGTCACGGTTTCCGGTGCCGTTGTAAGTCTGAACGGTCACTAAATGTCGTAAGTCGAGAATTACCTGCATAACATAGAACAGGGCTTTTTAACCCATTGTACCCAGTCGCCTAGCCAGGTGTCAAAAACTTGATGACCAAAAAAAAAAAAAGGGGGGGGGAAACAGTGATGAAGTACAGGTAGTCCTCGACTTACAACAGTTCACTTAGTGACTGTTCGAAGTTACAATGGCACTGAAAAAAGTGCCCCCCAAGCCACAGCCGAGCAAGACACCTGCCTGCCCACCCAGCGGTGCTCTTCCTCCTGTGGAGGTTTTCATTGTTGTGAGCATTTCTGCTGAGGATTGGCAGTGGGGGTGGGGTGGGGTGTTTGGTTTTTATTCCCCCCGTCTGCTGGGTGGTTGCAGCAGGTTTTGGTCCCTTCACATGACCCTGGGACACTGGGGCCGTCATAAATATGAATCGGTTGCCAAGCATCTGAATGTAAATCACAAGACCCTGGAGAGGCTGCAACATTCCAGCTGATCGGCGCTTCTTCTGGGCTCAGCGGAAGCACCAGGATCAGCGCTAAGGTCCAGCTGGAGCCTGGCGCTGATCCTGGCACTTCCGCTGAACCCTGACAGCCCCAAAGAAGCGCGGATCAGCTGGAAAGCGGCACTGATCCTGGTGCTTCCGCTGAGCCCTGACAGCCCTGCAGCTCCAGCTGTCTCTCACTCAGGCTTGTGCGGTGCTGCCACCTGTGCGGTTCAGCCCATTCCCCTCACCCCCCACTTTTCTAGGATGGTCGCGTACCACCTGCCAGGTGCCAATGGACCACAGGTGGTACCTGTACCACTGGTTGAAAAGCCCTGCCATAGAATAACAGAGTTGAAAGGGACCCTGGAGGTCCTCTAGTCTGACCACTTGCTCAAGGAGGAGACCCTCTCCCATTCCAAACAAGGGGCTGTCCAATTTCTTCTTGAAAACCTCCAGTGATGGAGCACCCACAACTTCTGGTGGCAAGCTGTTCCACTGGTTAATTGGACAATAAGAACAAGCGGTTCTCCTCCCTTGTCCTCTTCATGTTGGTTTCCTCCTCTGCCGTAGGAGAAAGAGGTCCTCTGTGTTGTAGGAGGTGGGGTTCCTTCTGGTCTGTCAGGTGCTTGAAAGTTCGGGGAAGGGTCAGAAGAGTAGGAAGGAGGCCATTTAGGGGCGATGGTTGAGGACGCTCACGCCGTCGGTTGACTTGGCCTGAGGGGAGCTGGAGAACATCTGCCCTCCGTTTACTCCAGCTTTGCCGTTCTTCTCCCCGCGTAGCTATCAGGCTGGTGATCGATCCCACCCCAGAGGTGCATGAAGGACAGCGTGTCTCTCTGATCTGCCAAGATGCCAGCTTCCAGCCCTCCGCCGTCTACACCTGGTACAAGGACGCCAGGTGGTTGGGAGATGGTCCGGCCACCTCCTTCCTACTCCGAGCTGTTACTCCCCGGGACATGGGATCCTACGTGTGCCAGGTTCGAGACGAGCGGGGCGTCAGGACCTCTCCAGCCGTCACTCTCTATGTGCACCGTGAGTACCTCCGGCTTTGTGGTGGAGGACACAACTTCCCGTCTGGCTGGGTCCCACGCGCTGTCAGACCCGTCGCAGTCGCTCCTCAGCCCTGTTGTCTTTGCTCTTCCGGGAAATCTGAACTATTGGCTGGAGAAGGTGGGGGGGGGCTTCAGCAGGTATGGAGGTCACCAGGCTCAAAAGGGGATCGGACCCTTTTGGCAAGATGAGCTTGGGGGGGCCCTGGAGGTGCTATTTTACATTCATGCCCTATAATGATTGATCTCTGAGGTCATGGATATACACGTAGGTGAGTGAGTGAGTGAGTGAGTAGGAGGAGAAAGAGGAGGAGGAGAGGAGGAGGAGAGGAGGAAGGGGAGGAGGGAGAAAGGAGAAGATAGACAAGGAAGAGGAAGAGGAGGAGAAGGAGAAGAAGGAGAAGAAAGAGGAGAAGAAGGAGGAGGAGGAGGAGAAGGGGAGGAGGGAGAAAGGAGAAGATAGAGAAGGAAGAGGAAGAGGAAGAGGAGGAGGAGGAGAAGAAGGAGGAGGGGGAGGAGGAGGAAGAGAAGGGGGAGAAAGAAGAAGATAGAGAAGGAAGAGGAGGAGGAGGAGGAGCGGAGGAGGAAGAGAAGGAGGAGGAGGATGGGGGGAGAAAGTACAAGATACATGAGGAGGAGGAGAAGGGGGAGGAGGGAGAAAGGAGAAGATAGACGAGGAAGAGAAAGAAGAGGAGGAGGAGAAGAAGAAGGAGAAGAAGGGGGAGGGGGAGGAAAAGGAGGAGGAGGAGGAGGAGAAGGGGAGGAGGGAGAAAGGAGAAGATAGACAAGGAGGAGGAGGAGGAGGAGGAGTTGCTAAGTCTCCGAATTTGGATCACGTGACCCTGGGGATGCTGCAGTGGTGATGTGAAAGATGCTCACTTTTTTTCACAGCCGTGGTAACTTTGAACGGTCACTAAATTAATTGTTGTAAGTCGAGGACTGCCTGCACCAGATCCCAATGTGTAGCCGGTGGCCCCTGCCTGCTCCAGAAGCAGCTTCTCCTTTCCACGGTTGACGTTCTCCACCTGGTCTCCTCCACAGACGAGCCGAAGAAGGTCACCCTCACCTCCTTCCTGGAAACCCCGTCTGGGAACCAGGCGGTCCTGCAGTGTGTGGTGGAGAGCTACCCACCGTCGGAGTTGACGCTCTACAGAGGAAACGGGCTGGTGGCCTCCAGCAGGACCTCGGGGAACTTGCCCGGTCAACGGTACGTCGTTCAGGCCTCTCACAACTTCCTGAAAGTGGAGATCCAGAAGGTCCTTCAGGAGGACGAGGGACAATACCGCTGCACAGCGAACAACACCTACGGGACCTCTGCAGCGTCGATACACTTCGGTGTGCCAGGTGAGTAATTCTTCTCCTCCTCCCTCCCTTCTCCTCTCTTCCTCTTCTTCTTGTTGTTAGTTGCGAAGTTGTGTCCGACCCGTCGCGACCCCATGGACGACGTTCCTCCAGGCCTTCCTGTCCTCTACCATCTTCTGGAGTCCATTGAAGTTCACGCCTACTGCTTCAGGGACTCCATCCAGCCACCTCATTCTCTGTCATCCTCTTCTTCTCTTGCCCTCCATCTTTCCCAGCATCAGGCTCTTCTCCAGGGAGTCCTACCTTCTCATTAGGTGGCCAAAGTCCTTGAGTTTCAACTTCAGGATCTGGCCTTCTCAAGAGCAGTCAGGGTTGATCTCCTCTAGGACTGACCGGTTGGATCGCCTTGCAGTCCAGGGGACTCGCAGGAGTCTTCTCCAGCCCCATAGTTCAAAGGCCTCCATTCTTTGGCGCTCAGCCTTTCTTATGGTCCAACTTTCACAGCCATACATTGCAACTGGGAAAACCATGGCCTGGACTATACGCACTTTTGTTGGCAGGGTGATGTCTCTGCTTTTTAATATGCTGTCTAGATTTGCCATAGCTTTTCTCCCCAGGAGCAAGCGTCTTTTAATTTCTTGGCTGCAGTCCCCATCTGAGGTGATCTTGGAGCCCAGGAAGATAAAATCTGTCACACACTTCCTCTTTCTACTGTAAGCCAAAGTTCTCTAACCCAGTGGTGTGTGTTAGGTGGCTCAGGATGATGGGAGTTGTAGACTAAGTTCTTCTGCAGGATGCGGTCTTCTCCTTCTCTTCCGCTTCTTCTTTCTCTTCATCTTCCTCCTCCTCCTCCTCCTTCTGATTCATCCATCCATCCATCCATTTATTAAAATTACTGTACAGTATACTCTGCCCGTCTCACTATCCAAAGTGAACCTTGTCTCCTTGGAACCGGAAGGCGCGACAAGGTTGACTTTCAGTGGGAAACCGTTTCAGCATACCGAACCTGGTTCCAGTCCACAACGTGGCCGCGTTCACACAAGACGCTTAATCCAGTTTCTGAATTAAAGCATGTTCTACTCTCCAGGCTAGGCAGAGAAGAGAAGAAGAAGAAGAACCAGCCAACAAAGAGGCTGGACTATTGGCGTCCCTTGTCTGCTCTTAACCTCCTCAGGTGCAAGAATCATCGTTGACCCATCCCCAGATGTTTACAAAGGCGCTACGGCCAACCTGACCTGTGAGATAGCCAGCCAGGTAGTGGAGCCCATGAATTACACCTGGTACAAGAACAGCCAGTGGCTTTGGGATAGCCCCAGTCAGTCCCTCCTGTTGAGCGGGGTGACCAAGGATGACAAGGGTGACTACCACTGCCGGGCAACTGGAAGAACAGGCAGTCTGACCTCAGCCATAGTCCGTCTGAAGGTGCACTGTAAGTATTGTGGCTTTAGAATGTGGTGTGCAATTTTGCCTCCTTACGAATGATAAATGTCATCAGTGCCAGAAGGGAGTGAGGTTGGAGGAGGAGGAGGAGGAGGAGAAGGAGGAGGAGGAAGAGGAGGAGGAAGAGGAGGAGGAGGAAGAGGAAGAGGAGGAGGAGAAGGAGGAGGAGGAGGAGACTGTAGGGTCCTTGGTCCTCTCTGAGCTTGGTAGTTTTCCTTGCAGACGTTTCATCACTGAACTAGGTAACATCATCAGTGCTAGAAGGGAGTGGGGTTTGCAGAGAAGAGGAGGAGGAGGAAGAGGAGGAGGAGGAGGAGAAAGACTATGGGGTCCCTGGTGCTCTCTGAGCTTGGTGGTTTCCTTGCAGACATTTCATCACCAAACTAGGTAACATCATCAGTGCTAGAAGGGAGTGGAGTTTGCAGAGAAGGAGGAAAGAGGAGGAGGAGGAGGAGGAGGAGGAGGAGGAGGAGGAGGAGGAGGAGGAGGAGGAGGAGGAGGAGGAGGAGGAAAGAGACCATGGTGCTCTCTGAGCTTGGTGGTTTTTTGTTGTTTTTTTATTGAAAATTTTTAAGTTTTACAAAACAATTCCCTTCCCTGAACCCTCCCAACCCTCCCCTACCCTCCCCCGACCTTCCCAGAGCTGAATACAGGCTTAATTAAAAAAAAATTAAAAAAATCTTAAGACACATATAAACCATAAACAAATATAAATACATTAATTAAACAAATTATAAAATAGTTGACAACAATATATAAATATAAAGAAAAAATTACAAGAAGGAAGGAAAAAAGAAACAGAAAAAGAAAAAATCAAATGAAAAAAAAAATTAAAAAAAAATGTCTATAAAATATCTTAAATTTTGAATATAAATTATTCAAAAACTAAGTAATATTTTTTTATATCCAACTTATATTGTATGAAATCTATCCATTTTTTCCATACCAAAAAATACTTCTCTTGCGATTGATCTTTCAAGAAAGCCGAAATCTTTGCCATTTCCGCCAAATAAGAAACTTTAAGAAACTACTCTTGCAAAGTAGGCAAAGATTCCTTCTTCCAACATTGCCCTACTAACAACCTAGCCGCTGTAATTAAATTTAACATCAATATAGTCTCTTTACTATCACAATCAGAAACAATACCTAACAAAAACAATTGTGGGGTAAATTTTACCCTTCTTCTAAAAATTCTTTGGATATTCCACCATATCTTAATCCTGATAAGAGCTTGGTGGTTTTCTTACAGACATTTCATCACCCACCTAGGTAACATCATCAGTGGTAGAAGGTGGTGGGCGTGTTCTTGGCGATTCCTTGCTTAGGCTGTTGTTTACCCTTTGATTGTTTGCCGGAGTGGATCGTTCCTTGATTGGGTTATTCTTTATTGCTTGATTTTTGATCCGGTGTTAATCTTGGTGTTCACCTCTGCCGACGTGAGTGTTGATTGCTGGCAAGGAGGTGCTGTGGTCCTTTAGCTTTTTGGGTTGGTCTCATTGGAACGGTGTATAAACCTTGTTTATCTCCGCGTGACTTTGGCTGTTGACCGAGGAAGCTCTGATGTTCTCGTTCATGTAGATGCACCTGAACAGCCCTCCTTGACCGTTTACCTGGACACTCAGAATGGGAACCTGGCTATCGTCACCTGCAAAGTGGACAGCTACCCATCTTCCAGCCTGGCCATATACAGAGGTCAACTGGCTGACCCCAAAAGCTGGTCACCAACTGGTCAGCGTTTCCACACCTTCTACTCTGATAACAGCCTGAGACTGGATATTCAGGACCTCACCGCCAAAGATTCAGGGCATTTTGTGTGTCAAGCGCGCAACACACTGGGCAATGCGACCAGCAGCATCGCCTTCAATGCAAGATGTAAGTGGACTCCTTAGAGCAGAGTTCTGCAACCTTTGTCAGTTGGTGGCCTGGGGGAAAGGGGGAGGGAGGGAGGCACCTGTGTGAGCGCACACACAAAAGGAGCGTTGAGTGTGACGCAAACGGGGCTGCGAGTGTGACTCTCGCCACATCGCTAGCGCCCGCGCGGCACTTGCTGCAATGCCAGCGCGAGTGGAGGAGGGTGTGCAGGTGCGTACATGCATGTACGCTGCCCAGCCACTCATGCAGTCCGGTAGTGGGCGGTGGCCCATAGGTTGCGGACCCCTGCCCTAGAGACAAGATGAAGATAAGGGGGGGGGGACTTCAGAGCTGAAGATGTATCGTGGATTGGACCGCTCCAATTTGCAACTTCTGGAGAAGCTAGACTTCCACTTCTAGACTCACTAACTGGGTCAATGCCAGCTGAGCTGATGCCCACAGGCAGTCCTTGACTTACAGCCGTTCGCTTAGTGAACTTGGAAGAACTTTACAAAGGTGTTGAGGCTCTAGAAAGAGGGCAGAAAAGAGCAACAAAGATGATGAGGGGACTGGAGGCGAAAACATACAAAGAACGGTGGCTGGAATTGGGTAGGTCTAATCCAGTGGTTCTCAACCTGTGGGTCGGGATCCCATTTGGGGTCGAACGACCATTGCACGGGGGTCGCCAAACAACACAGTCTGCCATTTTTTCCCCCCTTTTCCTTAGCTGTGCTCCTCCCTTTTATTCTATTGGCTTTTGAAAGCCAATAGAAGAGACTCTCTTGAATAGAGTCTAATTCTATTGGCTTTCAAAAGCCAGTAGGAATTGTCCAGGCTGTCTCTGCCCTGCTGAGCCCGCCAAAAGTCCCATTCTGCAAACGGTGCTGCACCGGTTGAGTAGTCCTCGACTTACGACCGGTTGAGTAGTCCTCGACTTACGACCAGTTGGGGGTCGCGGCATTAAAAAGGTTGAGAACCGCTGGATTAGATAGCCACTTGTCTAGAATGGTAGAGGGTCTCCTGCTTGAGCAGGAGGCTGGACTAGAAGACCTCCAAGGTCCCTTTCCAGCTCTGTTACTCTGTTAAAGACCCCGTGTCTCTTCTTCTCTTTTCCCGCAGGCCTCTCTGAACTGACCATCTTCAAGATCTGGGCTGGGATCGCCACTGCCTTGGTCTGCGTAGCTGTCCTGGGGGGCCTGATCCTCGGAGTGCGTAACAACGGCTCCCGGTGAGACTCAGGCAGGGGTCTTTGAGGAGTGGGGCAGATCCCTCCCAAGCTCCCCTTTAGCCTGACAGTCAGATTAGCTATACCCATAGAGTTACTCCTCGAATTACAGCCGGTTGTTTAGCTACTATTCCAAGTTACAACAGACACCCCCCACCCCCCATGAAGGTACTTATGAACCAGTTCTGAAATTCCCAGGGCTTCTCCCCAAGTCATGTGACCGGCATTTATGGAGGTTTGCAATGTCTCCTGGTCACGTGACTGAGATATATATGACCTCCCCCCCCCCAAAACCGGTTTCTGCCAAAAACTAGCCCATAACCATGATGGGTTGGTTAATGTTGGAAATGCTGTAGGGTCTTCTGCTTGAGCAAGGGGTTGGACTAGAAGACCTCCAAGGTCCCTTCCAGCTCGATTCTGTTCTGTTTTGTTCTGTTCTGTTCTGTTCTGTTCTATTCTTTCCATTCCATTCCATTCTATTCTATACGTTCCGTTCCGTTCCATTCCATTCCATTCCATTCCTATTCTATTCTATTCTATTCCATTCCTGCTCTATTTTATTCTATTCTATTCTATATTCTATTCTATTCTACTCTATCCTATCCTATCCTACTCTACCCTACCCTACCCTACCCTACTATATTCTATATTCTATATTCTATTCTACTCTACTCTACTCTGTTCTGTTCTGTTCTATCCTATCCTATCCTATCCTATCCTATCCTATTCCACTCTACCCTACTCTACCCTACCCTACTATATTCTATATTTTATATTCTATATTCTATTCTACTCTACTCTACTCTACTCTACTCTGTTCTGTTCTGGTCTGTTCTGTTCTGTTCTATCCTATCCTATCCTATCCTATCCTATCCTATCCTATCCTATCCTATTCCACTCTACCCTACTCTACCCTACCCTACTATATTCTATATTTTATATTCTATATTCTATATTCTATTCTATTCTACTCTACTCTACTCTATTCCCAGAATTTGCCAGCCAGCATTGCTGGGGAGTTGGTCCACAAGTCTTAAAGTTGCCTAAGTTCGGAGACTCCCTACCTTAGGTGAAGGACCCCCACGGACCACGGTACGCCAGGTCCCCCATCCTCCAGCGTCTCCTGGAGTTTGCCCAAATTCACATTCGTTTGGAGAACTCTTTGTTAGCTGACCTGGTGGCCCGATCTGTCCTTGGGGGGTCTCCCATTCTCGCAAGAGAAAACCATCTGAGTTGGCGGCTGGGTGATAGCTGACAGTGCCGTCTCACCGATAAATCTTTTGCAGGATGTACCAAAAATGGGTAATGTGGATGAAAGAGAAGAGCAGCAGGGAGGAGGTGCAGCAGGCCGAAAACAGAGAAGACGTGATCCAGGTCCGTCTCGCAGCTGGGGAGAAATCCTGCTTAGAGCTTGGATCTGGAAGAACTTCCTGACCGTTTGTTCTCCGTGTAGAAGCAACGGGGTTGAAGGCCACCAGGCTTCAAAAAGAGAAGAAGGCCATTCGGAAAGAAGTTGGCCGGATTTTAATATATAATCTGAACATTTCATTTCTCCTAGCCTCTCCAGGGCAATATGGCTATCAGCGAAGGATTTCAGAAGATGCCCTCCATCATCAGTGGGGTGGGGAGGTGTTGGGCACCCAAGGTCACTGTTTAGGCCTAGAAATCTTGACCAGACAAAGCACAGCCTCCTTGAAAAGGCTGGCAAGTTTGTTTGGCCAGGAGAACGTAAGAATAGAAGACGCCCAAAGTAGGAACTGGATGGTCTTCAAAATCCATCCATTCATCCATCCATCCATCCATCCATCAGCAGTTGCCTTGAGAGCCAGCTAGAAGTCCCTGGACATCCAGAACCAGGGAATGGTGGTCAAGGTGTCCCAGATATCAACATTGCCTGTGGAATCTGAGGATCTCCTGGTTCAAATTCTCAGATGCCCACAAAAGGTCCACAGTGGTCAGAAAAACCAAAGCCTTGAAGGACGAGGCCTCTAGATCCATCTCAAATTACAGGCTGAGAAAGATACCTCTGGACTCAAAACTGGGGCAGCCTTTTCATCAACACAACAGCTGCCTTCCCATAGCTCAGTGTTTCTCAACCTTGACAATTTTAAGGCATGTGGACTTCAACTCCCAGAATTCCACAGCCAGCATTGCTGGCTGTGGAATTCTGGGAGTTGAAGTCCACATGCCTTAAAATTGTCAAGGTTGAGATACATTGCCATAGCTAGTTTCCAGAGGTATCCAGAGGTCAAGAGGTGGTCAAGGTGGTGGCCCTGGTGATGAAATGAAAGCTTGCACAGCCTTCTTTTCAGTATTGGCTTGTTCAGTTAGAGTGACAAACAGAATAACAGAGTCATGGCTGGCTCAGGAATTCTGGGAGTTGAAGTCCACGAGTCATAGTCTTCTAGTCTAACCCCTTGCTCAAGCATGAAAACCTATACCATCTCAGACAATTGACTGTCCAGTCTCTTCTTAAAAACCTCCAGTGATGGAGCACCCACAATTTCTGGTGGCGAGCTGTTCCACTGGTTAATTGTCCTCACTGTCAGGAAGTTTCTCCTTAATTCCAGGTTGCTTCTCTCTTTGGTCAATTTCCAACCATTGTTTCTCGTCCTGCCCTCTGGTGCTTTGGAGAACAATGTGACCCCCCTTTTCTTGGTGGCAGCCCCGCTAATACTGGAAGACTGCTATCGTGTCCCTCTTATTTCTTCTTTTCTTTAGACTAGCCAGACCCAAGTCCTGCAGCCGTTCTTCGTATGTTTTAGTCTCCAGGCCTTGGATCATCTTAGTTGCTCTTCTCTGAACTTTTCCCAAGGGCTCAACATCTTTTTTGTAGTATGATGACCAAAATGGGTTGCACTTCATGTAAGAGGGTGGAAGAGAAACAATGGATGGAAAGGAATCAAGGAGAGAAGCAACCTGGAACTTTCCTGACAGTGAGAACAATTAACCAGTGGAACAGCCTGCCTCCAGAAGTCATGGGTGCTCCATCACTGGAGGTTTTTAAGAAGAGACTGAACAGCCACTTGTCTGGAAATGATAGAGGATCTCCTGCTTGAGTAGGGGGTTGGACTAGAAGACCTCCAAGGTCCCATTCTATTCTATTCTATTCTATTTCCTTATTTCTATTCTGTTCTGTTCTATTCTATTCTATTCTATTTCCTTATTTCTATTCTATTCTATTTCCTCAATTCTATTCTATTCTATTCTATTCTATTCTATTCTATTCTATTCTATTCTATTCTATTCTATTCTATTTTCTTATTTCTATTCTATTCTATTCTATTTCCTTATTTCTATTCTATTCTATTTCCTTATTTCTATTCTATTCTATTCTATTTCCTTATTTCTATTCTATTCTATTCCCTTATTTCTATTCTATTCTATTCTATTCTATTCTATTCTATTCTATTCTATTCTATTCTATTCTATTCTATTCTATTTCCTTATTTCTATTCTATTCTATTCTATTCCCTTATTTCTATTCTATTCTGTTCTATTCTATTCTATTCAGAAGCAAAGTAGAACTAAGGAGAAATTTCCTGACAGTGAGAACAATTAACCAGTGGAACAACCTGCCTCCAGAGGTTGTGGGTACTCCATCACTGGAGGTTTTTAAGAAAAGACTGGACAGTCCCTTGTCTGAAATGGCATAGGGTCTCCTGCTTGATCAGGGGGTTGGACTAGAAGACCTCCAAGGTCCCTTCCAGCTCTATTCTATTCTAAGACCAGAGCAGTCATTCATCCAGAGACACAGTGACCAGCTCCCTCTCCCGGGGTCTGCTTTGGCATCAGAAAAGCTTTCTTTGGTTCAAGTAGACCAGGGGTAGGCAACCTTGGCTCTTTTATGACTCGTGGACTTCAACTCCCAGAATTCCTGAGCCAGCATAGCCCCTTCCAGCTTCTGTTATTCTATTCTGTAGATCAGGGGTCTTCAAACTTGGCCCTTTTATGACTCGTGGACTTCAACTCCCAGAATTCCTGACCCAGCCTGGCTCAGCTTGGAAACCTCTCCCTTTCCCCTCAGCATATCTGGCTCAGGAATTCTGGGAGTTGAAGTCCACGAGTCATAAAAGAGCCAAGCTTGCCCACCCCTGGCCTAGGCTTAGGCCTCTTTATGACTCGTGGACTTCAACTCCCAGAATTCCTCAGCTAGCACGGCTCAGCTTGGAAACCTCCGTTTCTCCTCAGCATGGCTGGCTCAGGAATTCTGGGAGTTGAAGTCCAGGAGTCATAAAAGAGCCAAGGTGGCCTACCCCTGAAGTAGACGCCTGAGGTTCTCCTTCTGACTAGCTTTCTTGGTCTTTCCACAGCTGAATGGAGAGAACCCCGAAACGCCTCCGGCTGGACGGTTCTGCTGCTCCTATCAAAAGCTAACCTTGAAGGCCGACGCTGCCCCGAAAGAGGCTGCGTCAGAGTCCAGTTGCACAAGCAGCTTGTGAACCTAGGGAGAAGACCTGCAGATGGGTGTGCAAGACTCTCTTCGTCTCCCTCTTGAGCGCGACAGTGTTTGCCAAACATAACGATTTCCACCCGTGCAACATGTTCAAATCCAAATTCATTTTTGTTTTGCTTTTTTAAAATGAGAACCAAGCCCCACGCTAGAAAACCAGAGACTGGATTGTAGTCCTGTCTTAGCCAGGAACGCCAGCTGGGTGACTTTGGGCCAATCACCAGGAGATTGTGAGTTCAAGTCCTGCCTTAACATGAAAGTGGGCTGGGTGACTTTGGGCCAAACACCAGGAGATTCTGAGTTCTAGTTCTGCCTTAGGCCTGTAAGCCAGCTGGGTGAATTTAGGCCAAATACCAGCAGATGGAGAGTTCTAGTCCTGCCTTAGGCCTGAAAGCCAACTGGGTGACTTTGGGCCAATCACCAGGAGACAGTGAGTTCTAGTCCTGCCTTAGGCCTGAAAGCCATTGGGTGACTTTGGGCCAGTCACTCTCTCTCAGCCCAACCAACCTCACAGGGTTGTTGTTGTAGGCAAAATAGGAAGACATGTTGGAGATGTTCACTGCCTTATTTGTAAAAAATAATAAAGGTGGGATACAAATAAATAAGAACAGAGGCGATTCAGCTACCGTCGACTCTCCTTTCTCCCTGTTAGTCCTCCACCTCCAAGGTCCGTTCCAACTCTGTTATCCTGCTAAAATTGCCAGCCCAGCATGTAAATGCGTTATGCATCTGCTTCTGGAATACCTTATATAATTTCCGTGTCCGTATTTGGAAAAAAAGATATAACCAATAATAAAAGGATAAAAGAGAGCCGTCAAAGCAGTTCAGTTGCAAGCTTCAGCATTTTTGCAAATGGGGCCGCTTATAACCCGCAGACATAAAAATGAAATTTAGAAATAAGTCACACTTTCTTCCACGTGAAAATGACTGTTTCTCTGTATGGCCCTTTGTTGTTGTTGTTGTTAATTGCGAAGTCGTGTCCGACCCATCGCGACCCCATGGACAACGTTCCTCCAGGTCTTCCTGTCCTCTACCATCTTCTGGAGTCCATTTAAGCTCACTACTACTGCTTCAGTGATTCCATCCAGCCATCTCATTCTCTGTCGTCCCCTTCTTCTATTGCCCTCCATCTTTCCCAGCATTAGGCCCTTCTCCAGGAAGTCCTTCCTTCTCATTAGGTGGCCAAAGTATTTGAGTTTCAACTTCAGGATCTGGCCTTCTCAAGAGCAATCGGGGTTGATCTCTTCTAGGACTGACCAGTTTGAACGCCTTGCAGTCCAAGGGACTCGCAGGAGTCTTCTCCAGCACCAGAGCTCAAAGGCCTCAATTCTTTGGCGCTCAGCCTTTCTTATGGTCCAACTTTCACAGCCATACATTGCAACTGGGAAAACCATGGCCTGGACTATACGCACTTTTGTTGACAGCTATATGGCCCTTGTTGTTGTTAATTGCGAAGTCGTGTCCGACCCGTCGCGACCCCATGGACAATGTTCCTCCAGGTCTTCCTGTCCTCTACCATCTTCTGGAGTCCATTTAAATTCACACCTACTGCTTCAGTGACTCCATTCAGCCATCTCATTCTCTGTCGTCCCCTTCTTCTATTGCCCTCAATCTTTCCCAACATTAGGCTCTTCTCCAGTGAATCCTTCCTTCTCATTAGGTGGCCAAAGTACTTGAGTTTCAGCTTCAGGATCTGGCCTTCTAAAGAGCAGTCGGGGTTGATCTCTTTTAGGACTGACCGGTTTGAACGCCTTGCAGTCCAAGGGACTCGCAGGAGTCTTCTCCAGCACCATAGTTCAAAGGCCTCAATTCTTTTGCACTCAGCCTTTCTTATGGTCCAGCTTTCACAGCCATACATTGCAACTGGGAAAACCATGGCCTGGACTATACGCACTTTTGTTGGCAGGGTGATGTCTCTGCTTTTTAGAATGCTGTTTAGATTTGCCATAGCTTTCCTCCCCAGGAGCAAGCGTCTTTTAATTTTTTGGCTGCAGTCCCCATCTGAGGTGATCTTTGAGCCCAGAAAAATAAAATCTGTCACTACCTCCATTTCTTCCCCATCTATTTGCCAGGAATTGAGAGGGCCGGATGCCATGATTTTGGTTTTCTTAATGTTGAGTTTCAAGCCAACTTTTGCACTCTCCTTCTTCACCCGCATCAAGAGGCTCTTTAGTTCCTCTTCACTTTCTGCCATTAGAGTGGTATCATCTGCATATCTTAGGTTGTTGATATTTCTCCCGGCAATCTTAATTCCAACTTTGGATTCATCTAGCCCTGCCTTTCTCATGATGTGCTCTGCATATAAGTTAAATAGGCAGGGTGACAGTATACAGCCTTGCCGGACTCCTTTTCCAATTTTGAACCAATCAGTGGTTCCGTGTTCGGTTCTCACTGTTGCTTCTTGACCCGCATATAGGTTTCTCAGGAGACAAATGAGATGGTCTGGTACTCCCATCTCTTTAAGAACTTGCCACAATTTGTTGTGATCCACACAATCAAAGGCTTTTGCATAGTCAATGAAGCAGAAGTAGATGTTTTTCTGGAACTCCCTAGCTTTCTCCATGATCCAGCGTATGTTGGCAATTTGATCTCTAGTTCCTCTGCCTCTTCGAAATCCTGCCTGTACTTCTGGTAGTTCTCGATCCACATACTGCTGGAGTCTAGCTTGTAGGATTTTAAGTATAACTTTACTAGCATGTGAAATGAGTGCAATGGTGCGATAGTTTGAACATTCTTTGGCATTGCCTTTCTTTGGAATTGGAATGTAAACTGACCTTTTCCAATCCTGTGGCCACTGTTGAGTTTTCCAAATTTGCTGGCAAATTGAGTGTAGCACTTTTACTGCATCGTCTTTTAAGATTTCGAATAGCTCAGCTGGAATACTGTCACCTCCACTAGCTTTGTTGTTGCTCAGATTTTCTAAGGCCCATTTCACTTCACATTCTAGGATGTCTGGTTCGAGGTCAGTGACCATCTCATTGTGGTTATCTGGGATGTTAAGCTCATTCTTGTATAGTTCTGTGTAGTTTTGCCATCTCTTCTTAATCTCTTCTGCCTCTGTTAGGTCTCTGCCATTTTGGTCCTTTATCATGCCCATCTTTGCAT
This sequence comes from Crotalus adamanteus, assembly GCA_039797435.1. Taxonomy (NCBI): domain Eukaryota; kingdom Metazoa; phylum Chordata; class Lepidosauria; order Squamata; family Viperidae; genus Crotalus; species Crotalus adamanteus. The sequence goes on from CM077924.1 coordinate 1,737,282, forward strand.
GAAACGTTCCCTTCATATCTCCAATTTTCTTGAAGAGATCTCTGGGCCTCCCTATTCTGTTGTTTTCTTCTATTTCTTTGCACTGTTCATTTAAGAAGGCATTCTTATCTCTTCTAGCTACTCTCTGGAATTCTGCATTCAATTGGGTGTATCTTTCTCTTTCTCCTTTGCCTTTCGCTTCCCTTCTTTCCTCAGCTATTTGCAAAGCTTCCTCAGACAGCCATTTTGCTTTCTTGCATTTCTTTTTCTTTGGCATGGTTTTAGTTGCCACCTCTTGTACAATGTTGCGAACTTCCATCCATAGTTCTTCAGGCACTCTGTCTATCAGATCCAGTTCCTTAAATCTATTTGTCACCTCTACTGTATATTCATCAGGAATATGATTTAGTTCATACCTGAGTGGCCTAGTGCTTTTCCCTACTTTTTTCAATTTAAGCCTAAATTTTGCAATGAGAAGCTCATGATCTGAGCCACAGTCAGCTCCTGGTCTTGTTTTTACTGACTGTATAGAGCTTCTCCATCTTTGGCTGCAGAGCACATAGTCAATCTGATTTCTATGTTGACCGTCTGGTGATGTCCATGTGTAGAGCCGTCTCTTGGGTTGTTGGAAAAGAGTGTTTGTTATGACCATCGTATTCTCCTGACAAAATTCTATTAGCCTGTGCCCTGCTTCATTTTGTACTCCAAGGCCAAACTTGCCTGTTATTCCGGTTATCTTTTGGCTTCCTACCTTAGCATTCCAATCCCCCATGATGATAAGGACATCATTTTTGGGTGTTAATTCTATAAGGTGCTGTAGGGCTTCATAGAACCGGTCAATTTCATCCTCTTCAGCACCAGTGGTTGGGGCATAGATTTGGACTACTGTGATATTGAATGGTTTGCCTTGGATTCGAATTGAGATCATTCTGTCATTTTGGGGATTGTATCCCAGTATTGCTTTTCCTATTCTTTTATTGACTATGAAGGCTACTCCATTTCTTCTGAGGGATTCTTGCCCACAGTAGTATACCTGATGGTCATCTGAGTTAAATTCACCCATTCCTATCCATTTTAGTTCGCTGATTCCTAAGATGTCGATGTTCAGTCTTGTCATCTCTTTTTTGACTACGTCTAGCTTGCCTTGATTCATGGATCTTACATTCCAGGTTCCTATGGAGAATAAATCTTTACAGCATTGGACTTTCCTTTCACCACCAGATATATCCACAGCTGAGCGTCCTTTCGGCTTTGGCCCAGTCGCTTCATTCTTTCTGGCGCTACTAGTACTAGCCCTCTGCTCTTCCCCAGTAGCACATTGGACACCTTCCGACCTGAGGGGCTCATCTTCCAGCGTCATATCTTTTTTCCTTTTAGTACTGTCCATGGGGTTTTCATGGCAAAGATACTGGAGTGGTTTGCCATTTCCTTCTCCAGTGGATCACATTTTGTCAGAACTCTCTGCTATAACCTGTCCGTCTTGGGTGGCCCTGCACGGCATAGCTTATAGCTTCATTGAGTTACGCAAGCCCCTTCGCCACGACAAGGCAGTAATCCATAAAGGGTATAATCCATATATGGCCCTACCCGGCTAATATTTATGATTTATCTATTAAATTTCTGTGCCACTCATCTCACTGATCCAGTGACTCTGGATGCCATACCATGGAATATAAAGTTTAAAAGTGCTAAAAAACAACAACAACATGAGAACTGAAAGATTAAAACTTAACAACCAAGAGGGTGGGACAGCTTGAGAAGAAAAGCTCAAAACCACAGGCAGGTGGCGCTGTTGGCCCCTCCAACTGTTGAACTACAACTTCCATAATTCCTCAAACTGTCAGAGAACCACAGGAGTTGCAACCTCATATACAGGCTAGGTTGGGGAATGATGGGCTTTCGGGTTCCCTGGGCTGAGTGTGAACTCCACCAGGTGTCTGATGCTAACTAGTTCAGGGGTAGGCAAGCTTGGCTCTTTTGTGACTGGTGGAGTTCAACTCCCAGAATTCCTGAGCCAGCCTGCTGAGGGGAAAGGGAGAGGTTTCCAAGCTGAGCCAGGCTGGCTCAGGAATTCTGGGAGTTGAAGTTCATGAGTCATAAAAGAGCCAAGGTTGCCTACCCCTGGCCTAGGCCTAGGCCGCTTTATGACTGGTGAACTTCAACTCCCAGAATTCCTGAGCCAGCATGGCTCAGCTTGGAAACCTCTCCCTTTCCCCTCAGCATGGCTGGCTCAGGAATTCTGGGAGTTAAAGTCCACCAGGCATAAAGCGGCCTAGGCCTAGGCCAGGGGTAGGCAACCTTGGCTCTTTTATGACTGGTGGACTTCAACTCCCAGAATTCCTGTGCCAGCCTGGCTCAGCTTGGAAGCCTCTCCCTTTGCCCTCAGCATGGCTGGCTCAGGAATTCTGGGAGTTGAAGTCCACGAGTCACAAAAGAGCCAAGGTTGCCTACCCCTGAACTAGTGTGAGTTGTTGTGCTTCTTCTGCCCCGGGGTGATGTTGCAGAGATCCATATGAGATTTCGCGTAAGGCAGAATTTCTCAACCTCGGCAACTTTCAGCTTGGACTTCAGCTCCCAGAATTCCGTGGGAATTGCAGGACTAGGCTTAGATATTACCCCAAGGATCCTGGGATAGGCAGATGTGGTTGTTTGATGGGGTTAGAAGTACCATTACAGGATGTAAGCTGTTATGAGTCAGGCTGCCTTTTGCAGTTGACTGGTGGGGAATTTGTCAATGCCTTGATATCTTATTATGATGGTTCTGTTGCACAGTCAGCCAGATGTTCAGGCTGGATTTGGCTTTTTTGTCCACCTCTGGAGTCCTTCCCCAGCATCTGGGATAGGGATGGAGTTAGAAGCATCTAACACTGGAAGTTTTTAAGAAGAGGCTGGACAGTCATTTGTCTGAAATTGTATAGGGTTTCCTTCCTGAGCAGGGGGTTGGACTAGAAGACCTCCAAGGTCCCTTCCAACTTTATTATTATCTTTGCAGGATCTAAGCCAGGTATCCAACTTCCAGACTTGCCTGGCTGGAGAATACTGGGAGTTGAAGTCCCCAAGTCTTAAAGTTGCCAATTTTGGAGACCCCCCTGAGGTCAGCTGGTCCAAGTCAAGCTGACTTTTGTAACTGACTGAGGGTGGGTTTGTCAATGCCCGTCTGATGGTGTTCAAGAGCTGCTCCAGATGTTTTGGGACTGCACCCAAGGCGCCTATCACTGTTGGGACTGCCTTTCCTTGTTTTTGCCACCGTCCTTCTATTTTGCAGGTCTTTGGATTTTGTGATATTTTTTCTCCAGCTGTTTATCAGTAAAACCCTATTAGTGTTTTTCCTTTCTTTCTTTTTCTTTCTTTCTCTTTCTTTCTTTCTTTCTTTCCTTCCTTCTTTCTATCTTTTTCTCCCTCCCTCCCTCCCTTCCTTCCGACATTTCCTTCTTTCCTTCTTTCTATCTCTTTCTCTTTCAATCTTTCTATCTTCCTTCCTTTCTTTCTATTTCTATCTTTCTTACTTTCTATTTCTTTCTATTTTTTCTATTTCTTTCTATTTTTTCTATTTCTTTCTATTTCTATCTTTCTATCTTACTTTCTGTTTCTATTTCTTTCTATTTCTTTCCATTTTTCTTTCTATTTTTTTCTATTTCTTTCTATTTCTTTCTATTTTTTCCATTTCTTTCTATTTCTATCTTTCTATTTCTTTCTAACTTTCTATTTCTTTCCGTTTTTCTTTCTATTTCTTTCTTTTTCTTTCTATTTTTCTTTCTATATTTCTTTCTGTCTTTCTTTCTTTCTTTCTTTCTTTCTTTCTTTCTTTCTTTATTTATTTATTTATTTATTTATTTATTTATTTATTTATTTATTTATTTCTGCTGTAATCCAATTCATCTCCCGTTGGGTCTGGCTGCGTGGACACACCTTACCTGTCCACAGGGAGGGTGAGTGACGGAATTACGCGATACACAAGGATGGCGTCGTCTGAACGGCGGGCCTCTTCCAGAGCAAGCTGGCTCCGCTGCTCCTTACCGGGGAGACCTTGCAGCTAGACTTGACATGCCAGGGGAGGATTATCTCTCTCCCCATCTCTTTGCTTTTCTTTGTTACGTTTTGCAGCGGAGAGAACAACCCTCCCAAAGGCGGGCAGGGCGTCGGATTTTGGATCCGGCGCAGTTCCCAGTGTGTGTGTGTATTTAGGCACGGTGGAAACAAGAGACCGCATCCAGATCGCGGGAGGGGGGGCTTTTTACATCCAGAATATACCGCGTTATTCATTTATTTCAAAGATGTATACAGCCGCCCACCTTTCAACCAGCTCTGGGCGGCTATATAAATGTTTTAAATAAATCTACAAGTGGTAGGATGCGCCCAGCCTCTGTCTCCCCTTCAATGGGTCAGTGGTCCCATGGAAGGGTCCCCCGACTTTCGGACTTCCCCCACTTTAAAAATAGCTTTGCCGGTTGTCCAGTGCCCAGGGGAACCTCCCAGGCGGTCACCCCCGCCCGGACTACACCTCCCATCATCCCCAAGACAGCCGGGCAGAAAGTGGGGGCGCAAAGGCTCCGTTAAGGATTCTCTCCTCCAGGGGGAGGAATGCGTTTTCGGAGCAGCCGCCCAATAATCAGGAGGCCCATCATCCGCTTCCGAAGGATGAAATTCGAAGGCGAAGGTTGAGCAGAAACCCAGATTCACGGCTGGAGCAAGAATGAAGAAATTCCGGGCGGGTCAGCGTCGCGTTGCAGTAACAGGCACACACCCCAGTTGCGAGGGCGAAAAACTTGCTCCTCCCGCGAGGAGCGGGATTTTGGTAGCAAGTGTCCTTCGGATAGCCCCTTCAGTCTGATGGCCGCCCGTCGGAACAGGCTCAGGAGCCCCGCTTTTAATTGCCGCCAGAAATTCAAGATACAGGAAACCTGGATATGTTTGCATAAATAAGCACGCTATTTGTACTGTGCGTTTCTAGAGGACGTAATTCCAATTTGAAAACGGTCAAGAAAGGAAGGAAGGAAGGGAAAGAGAGAGGGGGGGGAGGAAGAGGAAGGAAGAGAAAGAAAGAAAGAAAGAAAGAAAGAAAGAAAGAAAGAAAGAAAGAAAGAAAGAAAGAAAGAAAGAAAGAAAGAGGGAGAGAGAGAAAAAGGGAGGGAGGGAGGGAGAAAGGAAGGAAGAGAAAGAGAGAAAGAAGAAAGAAAGGGAGGGAGAAAGATAGGAAGAGAAAGAAAGAAAAAAGAAAGAAAAGGAAAGAAAGAAAGGGAGGGAGAGAGAGAAAGGAAGGAAGAGAAAGAAATAAAGAGAGGGAGAGAGAGAGAAAGAGAGAGAGGGGGGAGGGAGGGACCCGGGCCCCAGGTTTGCTTCTTGACAAAATATCTCTTATCTCCCATCTCCCCACTCCATATGCATATCGGCTTTATTTTTATTTTGCCTGGAATTTAAATCTCTCTCTCTCTCTCTCTCTCTCTCTCTCTCTCTCTCTCTCTCTCTCTCTCTCTCTCCCTCTCTCCCTCTCTCTCTTTCCTTCTTGGCCCGGGGAACAGCTAAGGTGGGAAGTCAGGTCGGACCGCTGCTGTAGGCGCCTTCCCCAAAGGCAGGCCCAGGCAGTAGAGCCCTGGTGGCTGGAGGCTCCCATAGAAGAAGAAGAAGAAGAAGAAGAAGAAGAAGAAGAAGAAGAAGAAGAAGAAGAAGAAGAAGAAGAAGAGGAGGAGGAGGAGGAGGAGGAGGAGGAGGAGGAGGAGGAGGAGGAGGAGGAGGAGGAGGAGGAGGAGGAGGAGGAGGAGGAGAGGCAGCGCCCCTCCCCCGCTTACTTACTTATTTTATTAAATTTCTACACCGCCCATCCCGCCTGCTACGCGACTCAGAGCGGTTTACCACAACATAAACAACGTACAAAGGCATGAATGAAAGCACAATTTAAAAACCGTTAAAACTTTCGAGCAAAGGTAAAATCGAGTTTTTTTCCCCCTTTCTTTTCACGAGAATTCTCCCCCCTCCCCCTTTCTTGCCCCTCCGTGTTTTCGCCCCTTTCTCACGGAGCTCGTCTAACCCGGGACTGGGGGTGAGGCCAGCAGAAAAGCGCCGTTCAGATGCGGGGGTGTCTTTCTCCCTCTCCCCTCGGCTGTTTTGCCCTTCCGATGACAACCTAGTAGCCGAGCGCCGAGTTTGTTTCGGGGCGTTTGCACGCGCACGTGCTTCGGAACTCTACTCTGGGTTTCTAGTTATTCGTGCGAATGCTCATTTCTTGTCCTCCCCTCGCCCGCTCCTTATTTCTACCTCGGGGTGGGTGAAGGGTTGGGGGCCTTCTGCGCGCGTGCACACACACACACACACAAACACACACACATACATATACACACATATACGTACACATATACACACACACATATATACACACAAATATGTACACACACATATATACACACATACACACACATATACATATACACACACATACACACACATATATATACACACAAATATATATACTCATATAAATACACACACATACATATATACACACATACATATATACACACATATACACACACACACATATATATACACACACATACCACACACATATATATACACACATATACACACAAACATACATACACAAATATGTATTAATTTTATGGTGATTTTATTGGTATTTTATTAAACTGTACTAAATTTTTAAACATTCCCTGGTGCTCACGTTTATTTGTTTGGTTTTAAATATGGATATACCCAGGGATCATATTTTTAGTGTAATTGTTAACATACACAAATATATATACACACACATAAACACACAAATATATACACACACAAATATACATAAACACACACATATACACACACATATTCACACACACACACATACATAGACACAAATATATATACTCATATATATACACACACACACATACATACACACAAATATATATACACACACATACACACACAAATATAAACACACACATATTCACACACACACACATATATACACACAAATATATATACTCATACACACACACACACACACACACACACACACACACCTTTTCCTTTTGGGCCAGGTTTAAGAACGCCCCCCCCCCGAATCCTTTAAGGCGGAAGCACAAAGGAGCGGGGGGGGGGGGCGAAGAGGCCAGAGTCCGGGCAGTGAGAGGCGGGGGGCGGCCGTGGACCCCCGCCCCCTTCACCGCCTGGAAAGCCCTTCGAGGCATGAGAACCGACGACCTCCGGAGGAGGACACGCGAGCGGTGAGAGAGAGAGGACAATAAAGCCCATCATCCTGAGGACGCAGAGCTGCCCCAGGCCGATCCAAGCGAACGCTTCGGTCGCTTTCAGAACAGACCCGCCGAAGCCGGTCTGACTCCGGAGCGCAGAAGGGTAGGAGACGCGACTTCCTCCGGGGTAGAAAGCTTACTCCGCGGCGGTCCAGGAAGCCGAGGCCGGGGCAACGGAGGGGCCGAGCGCCAGAGGTAGGAGACGGCGAGGCTGGCGCGCCGGGGTTAGGGTCGGGGTCCGTCCACCCAGCCCCTTCCTCACTTCGGCCTGGGCGCAGCTTCCTTGCGGCCTCCGGGTGGAGCGAGGCCCGGGCCTCGCGGCTGCCTTCATACTTCAGCCCCCTCCCTCCCCCGGGGGTCCTGCGCCTGGGAGGGTCGCTGGCCTCTTGCTTCGAGCCCCCCGGCCGCCTGGGGGGGGGAGGAAACCGGGCTCCAGCCCCTTCGCCTTGGAGATTCACGCGTCCCGTCCCCGCGTGATTTGACCTCCCGGCGAACGTGTGAACCTGACCTCTTCACGTGTGCCCTTGACCTCGTCACGTCTGAACTTGACCAATTCACGTGGCTTCTCTTACTCTGTCCTCGACCCGGTGACCTGACAGGTGTGTGGGGGTAGGGGCTTATGGGAAGTTAAGTCCCGCGCCTCCGGCGCAGGGGGGCATTCTGGGTCAGCGTAATTTGGGGAAGAGTCGATGAAGAGGTCTCACTTCGGCCGGAAGAAGAAGACTCGAAGAGAGAAGCCTAGGAGGGGTGAGGGGGGGGGAATGGGGGGATTGGGGGGGGTCTGGGAACCGTGTTTTAGGGAGGAGATTGACCGGCTGGAGCAAGGGAGAACAACGGTGGTGCGAAGGGGCCGGACGGGGAAAGCGTTGGAGGGCCTCAGCCGGTTTCCTTTGAAAAGGAGGCCACGGGGAGTGCCCTTCCAGTCCCCGAAGGGCTCCCAAGGAGAAAAGGGGGGGAGGGGAGAGGGGATTCTCCCCAGCTTCCCACTACAATCCTTCCGAAGCGGAAACAGCCCAGCTGAATGTCCATTTTATATCCAGGTCTGTCTCGACTTCTGCCTGGGATGCGGGGGGGGGGGGGGTTGATAACTTCCTCCAGGCCTTCCTCCGTCCGTCCCCCCCCTCCCCGTCGTCAGCCGCAGAGCCAAGGGCGCTTTCCAGCCTGCAGCCCCCCAACTTCCATCCTTCCTCCCTCCCTCCCTTCTTTCCCTCCTTTTCTTCTTTCCTTTTTTCTATCTTTTCCTCCCTTCCTTCCTTCCTTCTTTCCTTACGTCCTTTCCTTCTTCTATCTATTCCTCCCTCCCTTCCTCTCTCTTTCTTTCCTTCCTTCCTTCCTTCCATCCTCCCTCCCTCCCTTCCTTCCTCTTTCCCTCCTTTTCTTTCCTTCTTTCTATTTTTTCCTCCCTCCCTTCTTTCTTTCCCTCCTTTTCTTCTTTCCTTTCTATCTTTTCCTCCCTTCCTTTCTTCCTTCCTTCTTTCCTTACATCCTTTCCTTCTTTTCTTCTATCTTTTTCTCCCCCCTCCTTGTCTCTCTCTCTCTTTCCTTCCTTCCTTCCTTCCTTCCTTCCTTCCTTCCTTCCTTCCTTCCTTCCTTCCTTCCTTCCTTCCTTCCTTCCTTCCATTCTTTCCTCCTTTCCTTTCCTTTTTCCTTTTCTTTCTTTCTTTCTCTTTTTCTTTTTTCTTTCTTTCTCTTTTTCTTTTTTTTTCTTTCTCTCTCTTCTTTCTTTCTCTGTCTTTTTTCATTCTTTCTTTCTTTCTTTCCCTCCCTCCCTTCCCCGCCTGGGGGCCTTCCAAGCCCGCCTTTTCTGGAACCGAACCTTGGCTCCAAACGAACCGTTTGCAGAAAGAGAACCGGGGACTCTCCCTCTCCCCCCCCCCTCTCTCTCTGCGGGAGGAGGGAAGGGATTTCAGCCGGGCGGAAGATCCACGCGCGCCCTGCCCCTCGCCCAGGGCTGCCTTCCCGCGGCGTGGAACGACGGCCGTCTTCCCTTTCCCCAGCCGGGGAGCCTGGCCCGCCTCGCTCGACCTTCCAGCCGCGGCGGGGCCAGGAAGGAGGGCCGGCCCGCAAGGCCCGGGAGCGGACAGAGGAGCCGGCGGCCGAAGCGGGGCCTTGGGCCAAGCGAGGCCGAAGGGAATGCAGGAGGAAGCGGCCTCGGTCTCGCCTCTCGGCCGCGGGTTGCGGAACCGGCTCGGGCATTTGCGGGGCGGGAGAAAATATTCCTTGCAACAGTTTAAAGGGCGGGGGGGGGGGGCTTTACCGTAATTAATTTCCCCCCCCCGGGAGGGTCGTAATTGTCTTCCCCCCCCCGCCGCCCTTTTTGCTCCCTTTTATTATTTTATTTCCACGCGTAGCGGGGGATTAACCTTCTCAAGGGGGAGAAAGCCCCCCCCGCCCTTTCCTCCTCTCGCCCCCCCCCCAATGCGGCAGGGCGCTGCGCCTGCCCTCCTTTGCAAGAGGGCCCGATCCACCGCTTGGGAGTTTGGGCAGATCTAGCTTCGCCTCTTCCAGGCTGCGGGGGTTTGTCCCTTCATCTCCGCGCAGTTCTTGGCCCAGAGGGCCCCCCCCCTCCGGGCACGCAGGGGACCCTAACCCTCCCCAGACCCTGGGCTGCATCTCCCCGCCGTTGCTTGGTCTTTATATCGCTCTTTCGTCCTTCTGAACCGGCTGGAGATTCTGGCTTTGAAGCCCGGAGCCGGTTTGGGGTCAAGGAAAGCCTTTTGCACAGGTGGAGGTGAGGGTCAGTTTGGGGCTGGTGGCATGGCGCCCCGAACCCCCTCTAGGCCTGGTGGGGTCCAGCCTCCTTGGAGGAAGAGCGGATTGGACAGGAAGATCTTCCTGGAGAGCCAAAAGATAGGCTGGAGGCAGGAGCTGGGGGCTCCGTGAGTGAAAAACCTATTTTTTTTTTATCATTTATTATTGCACTTCTATGCCTCCGTTCTGTTTAGATAAAGCCTTCAGCCAGCCGCCCCGGCCTTGCCTTCTTCCCAACCGCTTCATGCTGACCAGCTTCGAAATAAAAACAAAGGCATTTTTGTTTTGTTTTTTTTGTTTTTCTGGCCTGGTGAAAAGAATAGGGGTATTATGTTACGAAATGTTTTCCTTGTTTAAAATTCTGACCGCTGCTCCTTTAGGATCGCCTGAAAAGTGATGTTTTTTGTTTTTTTAAAAGAGAGAGGAATAAAATAGAAACGCTTTCCTTTAAATGCGAGGAACCCCCGGGGCATTTAGTGAGAAAATAAAGGACATAGGTGTCCCCCTCCCCCCCATCAAACAGGCAAGGAGGTCTCCACTTGATTATTCCCAGGATGGGAGACCACAAGGAAATCTAAGAAATTGAAAAAGCCTCTCAGTCCGATAACGGGGGGGGGGGCTTCGTATTATTGCCAGAAACAAAAAGCAAACACAGCTAAAAAGTTTACAGAAGATACTTTGCTAAATTGCAGAAAAGCAAAAGACAGCAGAAACACGTTATCGTATGCACGTATTTTTTATTTGTTTGTTTTGCTTTTTGTTTTTTGTTTGTTTCTTGGAGAGGATATCCCTTTAAAGTTTTGAAAAACAGGAATATAATTTGTACAAGGCTGATTCTCCGAGTAGATTCCCATCCCGGGCATAATTCAGCTGGCAAATTCGCTTCTGGATCGCTTCTGGATCCCTTCCGCATTTAGGGAAAAAGCTCCTGAAGCAATGAATCAAACTGGGCAAAATACGAATGGCTGAATTCCAGCAAAAAAGCAAACAAACAAACAAAAAGGGACTTTAAGGCCACAGCAATTTCTTTCACGGGGCTGCTCGCATTTGAAGGAAAGGATTTTATTGTATTCCTCTCTTTTCTTTTCTTTTTTTAAAAAAAGCATCACTTTTCAGGCATTCCCAAAGGAGCAGCGGTCAGAATTCTAAATAATTAAAAAAAAACATTTCTTCTGGTTTTATTTCACCATTTAAAAAAAAAAATCAGATTCCTCTTTTTTTTTTTGCTTTTTTTTAAAAGCACTTTTCAAAAGCTTTCGTTTGTGCCTCTGCCGTTTTCTTCGACGAATAAAATCTGATTCCTGACTAAAATTCCTTCGGGAATTCTGTTTTTTGTTCGTTTGTTTGTTTTGTCTTGGAGATTCAACAGGGGTTTTTTTTTTTCTTGTGTTGTTTTGCGAGCGTGAGTGAAAATGGAGCGGCCGAAACGGACCCGAAATTCCGAGGAATTTGGGGGAAAATCCGAACCGGAACGACTCTTTTCTCTCCTTCGGATCTGGGCCAGCAGCCGGCTTGAAGAGCGACATAATTGCACGGGACGGCGCTTCCTTTAAACTTAGGGTTGTCTGCCAGCGGTTGCCTGACCTCGGTAGATGCCCCACGCGAAATAAATTCCACGGGGAAACGGGGGGGGGGGAAGGTGGAGGACGTGCTGTTTTTTCCCCCCTTTCTTCCTTAACGGCTTTGGCAACTAGATGCGCAAAGGAGAAGGAGAAAAAGAAATGGTTTGAGGGGGTCCTAGGCCCCGGCTATCCGAGCCCCCAGGGAGAAGCTTTCTCCACGGCAGAGGGAGCTGGAAACGTTCCCCAACTAACGTGGTCCAGAACTAGGAAAAAAAACTGCCTGGGAGAATCGGGTGGCACCCGCCCACGCACCGACCCACACAGCATCCCCAGCTGGGGTGTGGAAATGACCTGGGTGGGGGGGAGGTGGGGGTCTTCCCCACTAGGAAGACACCTTTGGCAAAAGTCCGAGGGTGCTTAAAAGGCGCGGGGGGGGGGGGCGGTCTTCCGACTCATCCTTCTCTCCTCTGTCTTTCTCTTCTCTTCTCTCTTCTCTTCCTTTCCTTTCCCTTCTCCTTTCTTCTCCTCTCATCTCCTCTACTCTCTTCCTTTCCTTTCTTTTCTTTTCCTTTCCTTTCCTTTCTTTTCCCTTCCCTTCCCTTCCCTTCCCTCCTCTCCTCTCCTCCCCTCCCTTCCCCTTCCTTTCCTTTCCTTCCCTTCCTTTCCCTTCCCTTCCCTTCTCTTTCCTTTCCTTTCCTTTCCTTTCTTTTCCCTTCCCTTCTCTTCCCTTCCCTCCTCTCCTCTCCTCCCCTCCCTTCCCCTTCCTTTCCTTCCCTTCCTTTCCCTTCCCTTCCCTTCTCTTTCCTTTCCTTTCCTTTCCCTTCCCTTCCCTTCCCTTCCCTTCCCTCCTCTCCTCTCCTCCCCTCCCCTCCCTTCCCTTCCCTTCCCTTCCCTTCCTCTTCCTTTCCTTCCCTTCCCTTCCCTTCCCTTCCCTTCCCTTCCTTTCCCTTCCCTTCCCTTCCCTTCTCTTCTCTTCTCTTCTCTTCTCTTCTCTTCCCTTCACTTCCCTTCCCTTCCCTTCCCTTCCCTTCTCCTCTCCTCTCCAACCCACCTCGCCCCTTCCCCGAATATAAATCCTCCACCAGCCCAGGCAACCTCCTCCTGCATCCGAGAAACTGAGCCGCAGGCCCTCGCTCGCCTCTTGCCTTCGACTCGAAGGGGTCAGTCGGAAAAGGGGCGACAGCCACACACCCACTCACTCCTCCCCCCCACACACCCTTAGCGTTTTGAAACCCTGAGAATCTTCCAAGGGGATCCCGCATTTCCCCCAGGCGGAAGACTACAGCCAAGCTTCTTCTTCCGTAGTTCTGATTACAGTTAGTCGGGAAAAGGCGCTCTCGGCTGGGTGCGCCTGTCTGCGCCCAAGAGGCAGCGCCGGGCAGTGGGGAAGGTGCTGCGCTAGGATCGGGTCCTCCTTCGGGCGCGGGAACCAGCTGGGTGGCTTTAGGACCAGCGCCGCCCCCCTCTCTTTGCCCCAAACGTTGAAGGCGAAAGTTTTCGTCCTGCAAACCCGGGCAAGGTCACGTGTGAATGAGGATCTACCCTTTTCTCGCGAAATAGATTGGTCGGGCCTGGTTAGAACAAGAAGCAGCTTGAGCAGGGCCAGAGGCCGGCGAGCAGGGCCGCGGACTCCCTCCGTTGCACCGGGGAGGCTTCCCAGGGCCCCTGGGGGTTGTTCGGGGGCAGCCTGTCTGTGCAACCCGTTGGCCTCGCATTTTCCCAGCTCAGCGGATGGATGGATAGATGGGTGAATGGGTGAATGGAGATGTGGAGGAAGGGAAGGGAAGATAAGGGAAAGGGAAGGGAAGGGAAGGGAAGGAGAGAAAGAAGGAGAAGGAGAAAGGGAGGGAAGGGAAGGAAAGGAAAGGAAAGGAAAGAGAAGGGAAGGGAAGGGAAGGGAAGGGAAAGAAAGGGAAGGGAAGATAAGGGAAGGGAAGATAAGGGAAACGGGAGGGAAGGGAAGGGAAGGGAAGGAGAGAAAGAAGGAGAAGGAGAAAGGGAGGGAAGGGAAGGGAAGGAAAGATAAGGGAAGGAAAGGGAAGGGAAGGGAAGGGAAAGAAAGGAAAGGAAAGATAAGGGAAGGGAAGATAAGGGAAAGGGAAGGGAAGGGAAGGAGAGAAAGAAGGAGAAGGAGAAAGGGAGGAAAGGAAAGGAAAGGAAAGGAAGGAGAGAAAGAAGGAGGAGAAAGGGAGAGAAGGGAAGGGAAGGGAAGGAAAGGAAAGGAAAGGAAAGGAAAGGAGAAAGGGGAGAGGACAGGATAGCAGAGGGGAGAGGGAAGGGAAGGGAAGGAGAGAAAGAAGGAGAAGGAGAAGGAGAAAGGGAGAAAGGGAGGGAAGGGAAGGAATCAACCCCCAGGAGGCGCTTCCTGGCCTGCATCCCCGAACAGCGGAAAACGGGCCGGGGGGGGGGGCGAGGCAACCATCCCGCTCCTCCAGCGCTGCTCTGACCGGGTGTTGCGGCCCCCCCCCCAGCCCTTCTTTGTTCGCCAAGAAGGAACCGGGCAGGCCCCGCGAGCAGGAAATTACGTGCGGGGGAGTGTAGCCACCCGCACCCCCCCCCTGTGCGCATATCTCGTTTCCCCCCCCTCCCCCCCCAGCTTCAGGGAGGGGGAGGCTGGCTCAGCGCAGGCGGCCCGAGCTGCAGGGGCGGTGCTGGGGAGGACTCTGGACCAGATTCTCCCCCCTCCCTCCCTCCCTCCCCCCCCCCGCGGCCGGGGTCTCCTGGAGCCGGGGATGGTCCAAGCCGGGCTGGCGGGGGCGGGGGCGGGCGCGGCGGGGGGGGGGAAGGCAGGGCTTGCTGGCTGCGCTCGCCCGCTCGCCCTTCGCTCATCAGAGGGAGACGGCGCGCAGCTGGCAGGGGCGCAGCGCGGGGATGGAGACGGGAGGAGCGCGCCGGCCGGCCGGCGGGACGGGAGACGTTTGACCCGCCGCACCGGCCCGGCGGGGGGGGGGGGCCAGGCATGGCCGAGGGTCTCGCAGGGGGTCGGACCCGCCGCGCTTCTCGCTCCCCCGCCGCCGCCGCCGCCAGGATTCCTGCAGCTTCTCGACGCAGCGGGGGCTTCTAAGGAGAGGCACTCCGGGACCTCGGGGGGGGTCGCTTGGATCCGGGGCAGCCGGAGGCCTCCAGAGCGGGAACCCTGGCAGAGCTTCGCCGGGCACCATGCCGCCCCCCTGGGCTTCCCGCTCCCCTGCGGGCCAGCCAAAGTAGCCGGCAGGAAGAAGGGGGTCTGCGGAGAAAGCGCCCATGTTCCACCCCGGCTTGAGCGAGGCGGGCAGCGGCTCTGGCAGACGCGCCCTACCCCGGGGCCAGCCCGGGGGAGCCTCCGAGCGGGCGCGGGGCAAGGAGAGCACCAAGGGAGGAGGAGGAGGAGGAGGAGGGGAGCTCCAGGACCTGGCGGCGGGGACGTCGGCTTCCAGCGCCCCTTCCCAAGAGCCCACCCCGGAGAGCGGCAGCCACTCTCCCGCGGGCGAAACGGATTACTGCCGCCGGATCTTGGTGCGAGGTAAGGGGGCCGCGCGGGTCGACGAGGGCGCGCCATCCCTGGTGGCTTTGAAGAAGAGGCTGGGCAGCCACCTGTCTGAAACGGTAGAGGCTCTCCTGCTGGGGGGGGGCGGGCGGGGGCTGGACTAGAAGACCTCCAAGGTCCCTTCCAGCTTTATTCTGATTCTGAGCTCCCCGCGTTAACTGCCTCCGTTTCGGAGGGTCCCAGCCTGGCAATTCCAGAGGTAGGAGGGGGTTTGTAGACATCCCCCCCCACACACACACAGCAGCGCCTTCTCGACTTTTTCTGTCCCCCCCCCCTCGCCCAAAGACCCTCCAAAACAGGGCGCTCCCTGCCCCCGCCCCACCTAACCCCTCGCGTTTTCCAGCCAAACGTGGCCGGTCTTTGCGACCCTAGTGAGCTCTCCCCCCCCCCCGGCGCGCGCCCCTCTTTCAGCCCCCTCGGAATCCGGGTTCCCCTTGGGGGCTTCCTTGCCCCCTGTCGCTCCCTTCCCCTCCCCCCCCAGCAATTGGGGGTCTCGAACTGGCTGCGCTTCCTTCTCCGAGGCAGCTGCCTTTTCGGGCCCGGCGCCTGGTCCTTCTTCCCGGGCTCCCGCTTCGCCGCCGCTCGTGCCCCCCCCGGGGTCCCTTTTCGGTCGCCTGACCCTCCCCCCTCCCCCCACTTCCATGCACCGGCTGGATTTCTGCTGGTGCATTTTGGATGCTGGGGCGGGGGGGGGGGGAGAAGAGGAATGGAGAGGGAGCTCAGGCGAAGATTTTTCTCGCGCGCGTCTGTGCGTGTGTGTTTGTTTATATTGGTGTGTGTGTGTACCTGTGTGTGTGTATGTGTGTGTAAATGAGGCTGGAAGACCTCCAGGGGGTGAAAGGCCAAATTGTGTTGGGTCTCTTTGCAGTCCGGCAATTAAGGGGGGGGGCGGTTGGGGAGAATCGCTCTTGCCCACATCTGCTCCCCCCCCCAAGCTGCCCGGCCTTCTTGGGGGGGGGGGGAAACGGGGCGTGAGCGCGCGCGCGTCCCCGCCACCAGCCTCGTCGCAGGGAAACGGCGTCATCGCGGAGCTCAGAGACCCCAGCGCGGGGTTCTTCTTCCCCCCCCCCCCCCATCGCTTGGTCTTCACCAAAAGAAACCCCCCCCCGCCCAGGTCATATGCCCCTTCTCCCCCCCCCCTCCGGGTTGAAATCGCCTTTGGCAAGCCGCCGCCTTTGGGAAATCCTTGCGCCACGCTCCCCATCATCCCCAGCAGACGGGAGGGGGGGGGCTTGGCTGGGAAGGATGGAAACGGGAGTTCCGTAGACCAGCTCGCGGGAGGTGGGCAGGAGAGAGGGGGGGACGCTGGTATCAGCGAAGGGGCTTTGCCAGGCAGCCCCCCCCCAGCTGGGCCGGCGAGCCGGTTCGGTGGAGGATGTGATTGCGGAACAGCCCCGGAGAAAAGGGGGGGGGAGAGGCGGGGCGGGGCAGACACCTCAAGAAGAATGGCTTGGATCTGGCGGGGGGGGAGGAGGGGAGGAGGAGGGGGAGGGAGATCTCTTGGGGGAGGGGCTCTGGGTTCCCCGTGGCGACCCTCACCCAGGCCCAGAGGGTTCCGCGTCCTGTCAACTTCAGAACCCATACCGGGCCCTGCGCTTGGTGTGGCCGGACCGCGCCCCCCCCCGCGTCCTTCCCTTTCCTTACCGGCTCGGCCGATTTGCCTTGGGACCCCTTAGGAGACCCCTGCCGCCTTCCCCCCGGTTACTTGGCTGAGGTTGTGCGCTGCGATCAGGGTGTGTGTGTGAGGGGGGGGTGTCCTCGCCGTGAAATCCCCCCCCCCAAGTTGATGAATCTCGGAGGGGAGACTGACCCAGCCTTTGGGGCGCCTGGGGGGGGGAGTTTACCCAGCCCACCCCCTCCGGTGGGGAACGGGGCTGACTTCGCTCTCCCCCCACTTCGGTTCTCGGGTGAAATTCCGGGGGGGGGACAGCGGCGATCGGAGGGGCTGTTGGCTGGACCCCAGTAATTGTTACAAGTGACCCAAAGGGCCGCCAAGGTCCAAATGGGGGGGGTCTCTGCTGCTCAGGCCCAGAAGCGTCTGAATTGCCCTTTTTGGACACCGCCAAACTGCAAGCTCTATTTCAGTGGGATATTTACCCGGGAGGGGGGGTCACTTACAAATGTGAAGGTGAATTTGGGACCTCTTACGTTACACCCTGTTGGAGAAAGAAATCCTGGAAAACGGAGGGGCTAAAATATGCCCTTTATGGGTGGAGTGCTGGTTAAAGGGCAAGGAGGGGACGGAAGAGAATTATTACTACTAGTAGTAACGCTACTAGTAATAATTATCTAGTAGTAGTAGTAGTATTTATTAACTGCCCAACTGCCATACGAAGGAAAGGAAAGGCGCCACTGAAAGGGAATTATCACTACTAGTAGTAGTAATGTTGAAGTCATAATATAGCTAATAGTTCTAGTACAATAGTATGCTATTCTTACTAATGCTAGTAGTAATAATTCTCTATTAGTAGTGTTTGTTAGCTGTCTGTCATAGGAAGGGAAAGGAGCCACCTGAAGTGAATTATTACTAATAGTAGTAATGTTAGCAGTCATAGTACTAAATAGTTCATAGTTGTAGTGTTTATGTAGAGTATATCGGAGGTGGTGACCCTTTGAGAGCTGTATGCAACGAAATTTCATTTTAATGTAGGCTGATTAGTGTACATTCAAAGTGACAATAAAGTTGCTATTCTATTCTATTTTCCAATATTTATTCTATTCTATTCTATTTTCCAATATTTATTCTATTCTATTCTATTCTATTCTATTCTATTCTATTCTATTCTATTCTATTCTATTCTATTCTATTCTATTTTCCAATATTTATTCTATTCTATTCTATTTTCCAATATTTATTCTATTCTATTCTATTCTATTCTATTCTATTCTATTCTATTCTATTCTATTCTATTCTATTCTATTTTCCAATATTTATTCTATTCTATTCTATTTTCCAATATTTATTCTATTCTATTCTATTCTGTTCTATTCTATTCTATTCTATTCTATTTTCCAATATTTATTCTATTCTATTCTATTTTCCAATATTTATTCTATTCTATTCTATTCTATTCTATTCTATTCTATTCTATTCTATTATTTTCCAATATTTATTCTGTTCTTTTTCTGTTCTGTTCCACTCCAGAAGATGGTAGAGAACAGGAAGGCTTGGAGGAACGTTGGGGTCACGATGGGTCGGACACGACTTTGCAACTAACAACAACATTCCATTCCATTCCATTCTAGTATAATAGCTAGTATGCTATTAGTTATTACTAATCCTTGAAGTAATAATTCTCTACTAGTGGTAGTAGTATTTATTAGCTGCTCAGCTATAATACGAAATAAAGGAAAGGAGACGCTCTCCGTCTTGTCCCTTTGTGTGCAAAACCGTTGCTCTCGGGTGTTGTGCAAAGGAAAGCGGCCGAAACGGGGGGCTCCCCCACCCTTTCCCAGCGCCAGAAGGCCCCTTCCGTTTCTCTTCCGTTTCCCCCTCGGAATTGGGGAAGGGGAGGCAGTCCAGGGTCCGGCTTCTCCTTCTCTTCCCCTCCAAGGCTGCGGACCGGGGGGGTGGGTGGGCTGGAGCGAAAGCGACGGAGGGGACCCCCGGAGCCAGGCCTGTCCGCGCTCCTTCCAACGAGGCCTCTTTCCGTGGCTCCGTCTGCCCGCGCCTCTCCCTCCCTTTCCTCCGTCGCCCTCCATGAAGGTGCCTTGTTGTTGTTGTTAATTGCGAAGTTGTGTCCGACCCATCGCGACCCCATGGAGCACGTTCCTCCAGGCCTTCCTGTCCTCCACCATCTTCTGGAGTCCATTGAAGCTCCCGCCTCCTGCTTCAGTGACTCCATCCAGCCATCTCATTCTCTGTCGTCCCCTTCTTCTCTTGTCCTCCATCTTCCCCAGCATCAGGGTCTTCTCCAGGGAGTCCTACCTTCTCATTAGGTGGCCAAAGTCCTTGAGTTTCAACTTCAGGATCTGGCCTTCTCAAGAGCAGTTGGGGTTGATCTCCTCTAGGACCGACCGGTTGGATCGCCTTGCAGTCCAGGGGACTCGCAGGAGTCTTCTCCAGCACCAGAGCTCCAAGGCCTCCATTCTTTGGCGCTCGGCCTTTCTTAGGGTCCAACTTTCACAGCCATACATTGCAACTGTGAAGGCGCCTACTCGGACCTAAAAGCCTGGGTCGCCCCCCCCCACCCAGAAGTCGGGGGGGGGAACCCAGGATTGGATTTTTTTTCCACCAGACCTTTCCTGCTTCCCCCTTCCCCCAAAATGTGTCGCCTGGGCCGTATTCCGCTCTCTGCAACTCCCCTGGCCCATTATTTATTCCTTCCAGGCCTCCCCAGAAAACAAACGAAGCGTCTTTAGTGAATTTTTTTTTATTGAAAAGTTTTATAAAAATTACAGTATACACCCCAAAACCCACCCACCTTAATCCCCCCCTCTCCCCAGAGCTGAGTACAGGGTTATATATAATAATCAAACTCTAACATTAAGCAACTATATAAATAACCAAGTCCATAATGCGCTTTAACTCCCCTTTAACATAGGTATCAACAAATTAAAAATAAACCTAATAATATAAACAAGTCAATATTATTAAACAATACAATATCTTTAGTGAATTTGAAAGAAACACATAGTCGACAATTCGGTTTGATTCTTTCGCCGCGTTTCGCGGTTCAAATCTTGGAGCCTTTTCGATCCGGTGGTTTTCGGGGGAATCGCTGGAGATTTTTTGCACGGGTTTGGTTGGACGCAACGAGGCTTTGGCGCGGGCGTTTGTCAGGAGACCCACGCGCGAGCCCACGTGCAGCCTTCCCTTATAGTCCCTGGCGTGGGTGACGACCCCCTCCTGTCTTTACCCAATTTATTTTCGATATTTTTATATTTTTAAAAAAATCCTCAGACTTATATAAGCTGCCCACCTCCCGGCCAACGACTCTCAGTGGCGCACGGCAAAGTTAAAAGTAAGTAGCTCTTAACGATTTTGTGGCGAATGTATTTTTATGTTGATTATAACCATGCTTGTAGGTCCACTGAGACCTTACGCACCGGAGACCAATTCCTTTGTGCGTTCCAACCCCAGTTGGCCAATAAAGAATTCTCATTCTCATAGGAAAGAACACGGTAATTATGGTTAAACGAATTGTTTTAAATCATGGCCAACAGTTCCCCACTTCTCTGGGGTGGTCCACAGGCCGGATGGCCCAACCAGGTTCGGAGGGGTCGTGGGAAAGTCAAAAGGGATGAGAAAACAGCCTCATTTGAGGGGGGGGGGAGACAGAGCAGGCACCCCAGCAGAGAGAAGGCCCACCCGCCTGGAAAGGGTCGTTTCCTAAAGGATGGGACCCCATAAGGTGTTCTGGATCTGAAGGAGGGGGGTCAAATATAATCGGGGAGAAGGCGCCTCCTGGATAAACCCCCTCCCAAGAGTTTTAAAGGTCAAAAAAAAAAAAATCCTAAATTAAACCGGGAAGCAAGCAAACTCGTAACCAATGCATGGGGGGGGGAGCAGTTTTCGTTCTAGTTTCTCTTTTCTGCAGCCCCAAATCTCTTCGGCTTTCCCTCCCCCCCAAAAAAAACTCCCCCGCCCCTTCCTTCCTTCTTCTTTGGAAACGCTTCTGGAAGTTCCCTCTTCCCACATCTCCCTCCCCATTCCTCGTCCTTTCTCCGGCTCTCCAGCGCTGCCCCGTTTCCGAGGCGCTGCCTGCGCCCTCCTAGGCCTGCAGGGGCGTCTTTTGTTGGGCAGCCCCCCCCCCCCGGGGTGGGCTTCCTTGAAGGCCCGAGGCCGTGGCTGGCTAAAGACCAGCGGCTTCGGTTTGGGGGCGAAGGCCCAAGGCTGGGTGAAGGCTGCCGAGCGGTTTCTCCAAGGTGAATGGGGTGTCTCTCTCTCTCTCTCTCTCTTTCTGGCTTGGGGGGGGGGGAAGACGAGCAGGCCGAACGAGGAGGAGGAGGAGGGGTGGAAGAAGGAGAAGGAGCAGGGAAAGGAGGAGATGGAAATGAAAGAGAAGGAGATGGAGATGGAGAAAGAAGGAGAAGGAGAAGGGGAAGGAGATGGAGATGAAGGAGGAGAAGAAAGAGAAAGAGAAGGAGCAGGGGAAGGAGATGGAGAAGGAGCAGGGGAAGGCAATGGAAATGAAGGAGAAGGAGATGGAGAAAGAGGGAGAAGGGGAAGGAGATGGAGATGAAGGAGAAGAAAGAGAAAGAGAAGGAGCAGGGGAAGGAGATGGAGAAGGAGCAGGGGAAGGAGAAGGTGATGGAAATGAAGGAGATGAAGATGGAGAAAGAAGGAGCAGGGGAAGGAGAAGGAGATGAAGGAGAAGGAGAAAGAAGGAGAAGGGGAAGGAGATGGAGATGAAGGAGGAGTAGGAAGAGAAAGAGAAGGAGCAGGGGAAGGAGATGGAGAAAGGAGAAGGGGAAGGAGAAGGAGATGAAGGAGATGGAGAAAGAAGGAGCAGGGGAAGGAGATGGAGATGAAGGAGGAGTAGAAAGAAGAGAAGGAGCAGGGGAAGGGGAAGGCAATGGAAATGAAGGAGATGGAGAAAGAAGGAGAAGGGGAAGGAGATGGAGATGAAGGAGGAGTAGAAAGAGAAAGAGAAGGAGCAGGGGAAGGAGATGGAGAAGGAGCAGGGGAAGGCAATGGAAATGAAGGAGATGGAGAAAGAAGGAGAAGGGGAAGGAGAAGGAGATGAAGGAGAAGGAGAAAGAAGGAGCAGGGGAAGGAGATGGAGATGAAGGAGGAGTAGAAAGAAGAGAAGGAGCAGGGGAAGGAGATGGAGAAGGAGCAGGGGAAGGCAATGGAAATGAAGGAGATGGAGAAAGAAGGAGAAGGGGAAGGAGAAGGAGATGAAGGAGAAGGAGAAAGAAGGAGCAGGGGAAGGAGATGGAGATGAAGGAGGAGTAGAAAGAAGAGAAGGAGCAGGGGAAGGAGATGGAGAAGGAGCAGGGGAAGGCAATGGAGATGAAGGAGAAGGAGAAAGAAGGAGAAGGGGAAGGAGATGGAGATGAAGGAGGAGTAGAAAGAGAAAGAGAAGGAGCAGGGGAAGGAGATGGAGAAGGAGCCGGGGAAGGAGAAAGTGATGGGAATGAAGGAGAAGGAGATGGAGAAAGAAGGAGCAGGGGAAGGAGATGAAGGAGAAGGAGAAAGAGAAGGGGAAGGAGCAGGGGAAGGAGAAGAAGGAGCAGGGGAAGGAGAGAGACAGAGAAGGAGCCACTGTAAGCTGCTTCTGGCCAAAAGCCCCCAGTCGCTCGCCACAAATCGAGGGGGAAACGGAGGGGGCGACCCAGACGAAGCCGCGCTGGGGAGCCACGGCGAGCAACCTGGAGCGTAAAAAGTGGACCCTGCCGGATCTGGCCCCGAATCTGCGGGTTGGGGAAATCGCAGATCCTTTCGGTACGTTTTCATCGCTGGGGCGGTTCGGAGAAGGGCGCGGGG
Source organism: Crotalus adamanteus (assembly GCA_039797435.1). Lineage (NCBI taxonomy): Eukaryota > Metazoa > Chordata > Lepidosauria > Squamata > Viperidae > Crotalus > Crotalus adamanteus. Next base: position 1,759,785 of record CM077924.1, read on the forward strand.
GGGCGGGGGGGGGGCTCGGCGGGGAATTGGGCTGCGTTCGAATTTTCTTTTCTTTTCTTTTAAAGAAGACCCCCTAGAGAGCGCGGGGACCCCGCGAGGCGGCGGCCCTGGGCGTCCCCCCCCCCGAGAACGGGGGGCCTTTCCCCCCTGGCGGAAAGGAAGGCGAGTGGCCGGGCCTGCCTTCCCGCAGACCGACACCCCGAGAAGGAGCCTGGCTGGGACACCCCCCCCCCAGACCCCCGCACGCCCAGTCGCTGCCCGGGCCTCGGCGGAGGGCTCGGCGGGGGGGAGGAACCCCTTGGAGCCGAAGCGCCCCCCCCCCGCCGCCTCCGTTTCCCCGCAAAGGCCCGGCAGGAACAAAGGCGAAGCGGAGGGGAGGGGGGGAGGGGAGGGCGGACCCGCCGCGAGGGTCTCCAATCCGCGCCGCTCTTGCGGGCTGGGACGCGGGCCCGACGCCCCCCCCACCCCGCCTCGGCTGGGCCGAATTCCCAGCTGTCGCTCCCCCCCCCCCCGCCCGCCCGCCGGGTCTCCTGACGGGCGCTTCTCTTGGGGGCGGATGGGTGGGTTCCGACCCCGCTCGGCCTCTCCCGGGACCCCCCCCCGAGAAGCCGAAGCAGGAGGTGCTAAAAATCGGCAATTGTCTTCAGGACCCCACCCTTTTCTGTCTTGGCGTTTCCTTCCTTCCTCCCTCCCTTCCCTCCTTCCTTCCTTCCTTCCTTCCATTATAAATGTTTCCATCTCTCTTTCCCTCCCTCCCTCCCTCTAATAATTTTTCCTTTTCCTCCGTTGCTCCCTCCCTCCTTTTCTCCTTTCGTTCCTTCCTTCCTTCCCTCCTTCCTTCCATTATAAATGTTTCCATCTTTCTTTCCCTCCCTCCCTCTAATAATTTTTCCTTTTCCTCCGTTGCTCCCTCCCTCCTTCTCTCCCTTCCTTCTCTCCTGCCCTCCCTCCCTTTAATTATAATTTTTCCATCTTCTTTTCCTTCCCTCCCTCCCTCTAATAATATTTCCTTCCTTCCTTCCATTATAAATTTTTCCATCTTTCTTTCCCTCCCTCCCTCTCTCTAATAATTTTTCCTTTTCCTCCGTTGCTCCCTCCCTCCTTTTCTCCTTTCGTTCCTTCCTTCCTTTGTTCCTTCCTTCCTTCGTTCCTTCCTTCCCTCCCTCCCTTTAATTATAATTTTTCCATCTTCCTTTCCTTCCCTCCCTCCCTCCCTCTAATATTTCCTTCCTTCCTTCCTTCCTTCCTTCCTTCCTTCCTTCCTCCCTCCCTCCCTCCCTCCCTGGCAGAAAAGAAGACAACAACGAGGTGCGGCGTCTGGTGCCCAGTAGGAACCACCCTAAGGCCGGCCGTCCCAGCTGCAGCCGCCCGCCTGGGGTCCTTCGGAGCCCCGCAAAGGCTTATGCAAGAGACCTTCCCGCTGCGGTCCTTCCCACGTGGCGAGCCTGCTCTCTTTGAGATCCCGCCGCCACTTGCAGCTCGGAGCTGAACGAAGCGAGAATGGCAGCTCTCGTTTATTTATTCGTTATTTATTACATTTATTTACTCGTTATTTATTAAATTTGGCTGCACAGTTTATTGCCAGGGAGCGGGGGGAAATAAAAATCCACTCACATTCGACATCCAGGGGTCAGTGAGAATTTGGGGGGTGTATTTTGTCTCCGACAAAAGGCTCAACATTCTAAGGTACTCTTTATTTTTCCAAAGCGTAACCGCCGGGAGATTTAATTTTCTTTAAAAAGCGTGAATCGACCCCAAACTGTGGGGGGGGGGGGGCTCGGAGCGTGGATTCCCCTTTCACTTAAGTGCAAAGAGTTGTTCCATCTGTTTTTCTTCCTTCGTATCCTTTTCTTCTCGACGGTTGATCTTCTTACATTATTAATATAGATGCGCGCGCGGGGATATCTTATTTATTTTATTTATTTCGTTTAGCTAGCGAGGAAATATTGCAGGGCGAAGACGGGGGTGGGTGGGGGAGAAGGGGGCTCTCTTTTTTAGCCTGCCCCCCCCGACCTCCCTCCCGCCCCGACCTTTGGCGATAATAATAATAATAATAATAATAATAATAATAATGAGAAAGTCATAGAAAATGATAAAATTAAACTGATCTGGGACTTCAGAATTCAAACAGACAAGCACCTGCAACGTAACACCCCAGACTTAACAATTGTCGATAAGAAAGACAAAAAAGTCTGGATAGTGGACGTGGCAGTGCCTGGAGACAGCAGAATAGACGAGAAAGAACTGGAGAAGATAAGAAAATACAAAGTCCTACAAATGGAAAGACTGTGGCAAAAGCAAGCAAGGGTAGTACCAATAGTCATAGGCTCCTTGGGTGCAATCCCAAAACAACTGGAGCACCACTTGAACACCATCATCGGCATTGACAAATTCGCTATTAGTCAATTGCAAAAGGCGGCCTTACTAGGAACTGCTTCCATCCTGCGACAATACCTGTAATACCATAAAACATCCACATCTGCCTATCCCAGGTCCTGGGTAAGGACTCGATAGGTAGACAAAATGCCAAATACAGTCTGAACATCTGGCTGACTGTGCGATGATCCATAATAATAATAATAATAATAATAATAATAATAATAATAATAATAATAATAATAATAATAATAATAATAATAAAAGTTGGGTCCTTAGAGGTCATCTAGTCCAACCCCCCCTTCAGGCAGGAAACCCTATCCCATTTCGGACAAATGTCTGTCCAGTCTCTTCTTAAAAACTTCCAGTGTTGGAGCATTCACCGCTTCTGGAGGCAGGTTGTTCCACTGGTTACTTTTTCTAACTGTGGCGATTGTTCTAAAATGGCGATTGACACGTCATTGGGAACTCTTCGATCGCGGATTTTATTTCTGATGGCTGATAAATGGCGGCCCAGATCGCCAGCACAGCGCTTTGGGGTGTGTGTGTGTGTGTGTGTGTGTGTGTGTGTGTGTGTGTGTGTGTGTGTTATTTGCAACCGTAGGTTTCCGCAAAATTGGGTGCCGCCGTTAGAAACGGGGGGGGGGGGGGGTAGCTGTTTTCCGTCTCCCCGGTTGGAATAAAAATAAAATCAGATTTCATAAAACTCCAGGACGCGCGCGCGTGATATGAGCCTATCTATTAACCCTGCGTAAATGCACACGAGAGATATTTTCCTGGCTATTTCGTTCTGAAAGGCGTTGTTTTGTAACTCGGGGGCTTACGTGCAAGGAATTGTCTGATATTTTTCAGATAAAGAGATTGGCGCGCGCCCCCCACGAAAGATTTATACACGTGTGTGTGTGTGTGTGTGTGTGTGTGTACGCGGCCCTGTAAGATGCACGGTTTACAAGAAGGCCTCTCGCGACGGACTTAAAAAATAAAAACGCCCAGATGCTAAGCAAAGGAGCCACCGGCAGTTACGAATCGGTCCGACACGCGTCTCGCTACACGGCATTCAAACGGCCACACTCCGATTTCGGGTCTGTTTTGCGTTTTATTGTCTTGGAGAAGTTCGCCTCTCTCCCCGGCTTGCGAGGGAAATTGCTGCCTTTCGTCCACAGTCCCTTGGTGTGAAATTTGGGGTCGCGGGAGGGGCATATAAATACGATAAATACTGTAACCAAATAAACGCTTTAGGAACTTTAGGAAGCCAAGATAAACCCTTTTTGTTCAAATCTGAAATGGATAAACGCGGATTCTTCCTTCTTCGCTTCCACCCGGGCCCGGCCGGTTGCGTAAAGCAGGCTTTGCTGAGAAGCGTTGTGAAAGGAGAAAAAGCCCTCGGAAGGGAGACCACTAGGAGACCAATTCCCATAGCCTATTTGCCATAATGTGGGAATTCGAATCAGGAACACGGGACTGGCACACACCGGAGGTTCCCAAGGATTAAAATTGCGAAGCGTGGTAGATTTTTAAAAAGTACAACTGGGAGCGTTTGGCTGGCCTTTCTCGCTTGGCTCCGGGACGTGATTCGGAAAGTGTGTTCCTCATTCCCGGGTGGATTCCAGTGTATTAGTAACGTGGGAAACGTTGCTGGGTCGGGGACCAGCGCAGCCACAAACGACGCTCTCCAGATTTCTGGCTAATGGGCTCCACTTTTGGCTTGCATTTAAGGGGCGTTCAGCAAAGACCTCCCCCCCGCCCCCCCCCCGCGCCATGGGATCGGCTGGGTTCTGCAGATCTGCTAAAAAGGCGAGGGGGCGGGACTAGATCCCCACCGCAAGATCAGAAAGCCGAGGAGAAATTCGTCCTGAAACACCCGCTCCTTCCATCCAGATTTCCCCCGGTTTGGTAGATCGGGGATCCAGACAAGGAGATCCACTGTGTGTTTGTGGGTGCGTGCGTGCAAAAATCCGTTTTGCTTTCGAAACGGCTGCGGGGTGGAGTAGGGTGGGGTGGGGGGCTTCCGCCTCGGACCCGCCTCCCTCCCGGTGGCGGAAAGACAGGCGTAAAAATCGGAATATCGATTAATATTTGTGGTGAATGATGGACTGGCCGATTGTGGGCCATCAAGCCAATGTTGACATTTGGCGACTACGAAGGTATAATGCAGGACCAGAGAGTTAATCATAGTAGGTAATAATGGCAGATAATGTGTAATAAGAATGGGCAGTTAATAATAGTGGATTTTTTTTATTGAAAGTTTATAAAATTTTACAATAAAATACTCCCCCCTCCCAACCCCCCCTCCCCCCTACTTCCCAGAGCTGAATACAGTGTTAAAAACAACAAAAAACATAGAACTTAAATGAACATCAAACAATTATACATACATCCAAAAAACAAAATTTTAAACACTTTAACTCCAGTACATAAAAACAAAAATTACCATCCTTAAACATAAGTTATTCAAAAGCTTACCCTTAAATATACATTATTCAAAAGCTAAATAATACTTTCTAATATCATATTTATTCTGTATAAAATTCACCCATCTTTTCCACACCAAAATATATCTCTCTTGCTACTGGTCTTTCAGATAAGCCGAAATTTTTGCCATTTCAGATAAATAAGAAACTTTAAGAAACCATTCTTCTAAAATAGGCAAAAATCCTTCTTCCAGTATTGCCCAATCAGCAACCTTGCTGCTGTAATTAAATTCAACATTAAAATAATCTCTTTACCATCACAATCATCAATAATATCTAACAAAAACAATTGTGGTGTAAATTTTATCCTTCTATTAAAAATCTTCTGAATATTCCACCAAATCTTGATCCAAAAAGCCTTTATATTTCTACATGACCACCAAATATGATAATACGTTGCATCCAAACAACCCCATCTCCAACATTTGGGCTGCACATTTGGATACATACGAGACATCTTTTGTGGATCAAGGTGCCATCTATAAAACATTTTGTAAAAATTTTCTCGTAAATTTTGAGCTTGAGTAAATTTAACATTCCTCACCCAAATCATCTCCCATATGTCAAAATTTTGAGCCCATTTAACCATACAATCTTTAACTAATTCTGTTTCTGAATCCAATTCCACTAATACACTATAAGCTCTTTTTATATGAAATTGACTTTGATCTAATAATAGTGGATTTTAATACCAGGTAATTCATAATGGTGGAAGATATTAGCAGAAAAAAAAATGCCAGATAGTTTATCAGAATCTCCAGGTCAGAATCTCCACAGACCATTTTTATCTGTGCATTTTGGGATGAACATCCTTCAAATGGTGCGGGGGGTGGGGGGGAAGCTGCTTCTGGGTCTGGAAGTGATCGCTAGGAACCTTGGAGGTCATCTAGTCCAACCCCCTGCTCAAGCAGGAGACCCTAAACCATTTGAGACAAATGCTTGTCCAATCTCTTCTTAAAAACCTCCAGTGTTGGAGCACCCACCACTTCTGGAGGCAAGGAGTTCCACTGGTTAATGGTCTTCACTGTTAGGAAGTTTCTCCTTAATTCCAGGTTGCTGTTCTCCTTGATGAGTTTCCATCTGTTTCTTCTCCTCCTGCCTTCTTCAGGCGCTTTGGGGAAGAGCTTGACTCCCCCTCTCCTCTTCTTTGGAGCCACCCCTCAAATACTAGAACATTGGTTTCATGCCCCCTCTAGTCTTCTTTCCATTAGACTAGACCAATGGTTCTCAACCTTTTTAATGCCACGACCCCCAACCGGTTGTAAGTCGAGGACTACTCAACCGGTCGTAAGTCGAGGACTACTCAACTGGTGCAGCCCCGTTTGCAGAATGGGACTTTTGGCGGGCTCAGCAGGGCAGAGACAGCCTGGACAATTCCTATTGGCTTTGGAAAGCCAATAGAATTAGACTCTATTCAAGGGAGTCTATTCTATTGGCTTTCAAAAGCCAATAGAATAAAAGGGAGTAGCACAGCTAAGGAAAAGGGGGGAAAAATGGCCGACTGCGTTGTTTGGCGACCCCCGTGAAATGGTCGTTCGACCCCAAATGGGGTCCCGACCCACAGGTTGAGAACCACTGGACTAGACATACCCAATTCCTGCAACCCAATTCCATACCCAATTAAGATAAGATAAGATTAAGATTAAGATGATAAGGTAAGGTAAGGTAAGGTAAGATAAGATAAGATAAGATAAGATAAGATAAGATAAGATAAGATAAGATAAGATAACCTTTATTATCATTTTTTTTTACTGTGGGCACAACGGCACACATCAAAAATGAAATTTGGTTGCCCGCTCTCAAAGTGAAACACATACAGGACACACACCTAAACATACTATGTACAACATATGTATATAGACCCACACCCCTACATATATGTAGCAAACAAATATTAAATACTGTCCATCTTGAATATATAACATTATATATATATAATATTCCTGCATTCTTTGTGTATTTTAGCCTCCATTTTCCCTTTGTTGCTCTTCTCTGCACCCTTTTCTGGAGTCTTAGCCTTTCCTCTGGGCTTTTTCTCCAGGACAGGGGTCCAGGGTCACTTCACATCCCTGGGGGGGGGGGGGGCAAAGAAGAGGAAAAATTTGCACAGAGATGGAAAGGACTGGTTGACTGGTTTCAATCAATCTCTCAAACTAACAGGCCATAAAGTTGGCATGGTTGCCCAATCATGGTATATAGGACAGAGGTCTTCAAACTTGGCCCTTTGATGACTTGTGGACTTCAACTCCCAGAATTCCTCAGCCAGCTTTGTCTGTTTTGTCGCACTTATGACCAGGGGTCTTCAAACTTGGCCCTTTTATGACTTGTGGACTTTAACTCCCAGAATTCCTCAGCCAGGCACGCTGGCTGAGGAATTCTGGGAGTTGAAGTCCACAAGTCATCCAAGTTGAAAGACCCCCCCTGCTTAAAACAGTGTTTCTCACCCTCAGGAGCTTTTGAGATAGGAGGACTTCAACTCCCAGAATTCCCTAGCCAGCAAGACAGTGTTGGTGCGACAAAACAGACAAAGCTGGCTGAGGAAGTCTGGGAATTGAAGTCCACAAGTCATAATAGGGCCAAGTTTGAAGACCCCTGATATAGGGCATCTCCAACATGTGGCTTCAGGCCCGCTAGACTCACACCCCCATCTGAAGAGGGCAGCCGTATTGTTCGGGTCAAAATGGGGTCTGGCCCTGGGTCTTGCTGGCAGTTGGACAGGGCACAATCACACCAGACAATTCGACTCGCATCATCTCGTTCCCACATTCATGGTGTGTTTATGGTCCCGTGATGTCCTTTTGCGACATTCTGACAAGCAGATTCAATGGGGGATGTTGTTACTAGCTTAACAACCACAGTGATTGACTTGACCCCCATGGCCAGACAGGTCGTAAAGTGGGGCAAAACTACTTAACGACTGTCTCACTTAGCGATGTAAATTTTGGGCTCCCTGGTGGTCGTAAGTTGAGGAAATTCGTCTTTACATTCCTTCAGATGCAGCAACGTCTTTTCCATCCCGGCCTCCAGGCCGTCCTCCAGTTGGGACCGCCGCTAAACCTGGGACGACCGTCGTTAAGTCCTGCCGATGCTTAAGCAGGACGCCGGATGGCCCTACCCAATTTTACAAGCTTTTTTTTTTTTGCAACGGTCGTTAAGCGAACACGGCAGTTGTCCGGTACGCCCTTTGTGCCCGATGGGGATAAACCAGGATTAAAGTCTAATTTCTGGTTAAAAATAAGTCATAAAGGTCCTTATCCCCACCTTGTCCCCCTCTTAGCGCCCTCAGCCCTCGGTTCCAGCGCCGTTCTTAATGCTGTTTTATTCTTTGTGGCTTTAATATTTCCATCTTTTAATTTCTTACAGGTTGTTCTTGATTTACAGCCACAATTGATCCCCAAATTTCCGTTGCTAAGCGAGACGGTTGTTCAGTGAACTTTGATCCACTTTACGACCGTTCCTGCCACAATCTTTAAGTGAATCGCTGCAGCTTTTCAGTTAGTAACACAGTCGTAAAGCGAACCAGCCTTCCTCCATTGACTTGGTGGGTCAGAAGGTTGCAAAAGGGGATCACGTGACACCCCCGCCCCGGGACGTGCGACCGTCATAAACGCGAGCCAGTGGCCAAAGCGTCCGGATTTTGTTCACGTGACCCTGGGGTGTGTGTGTGTGTGTGCTATAACAGTCGTTAAGTGGGAAAAAGTGTCGTAAGTCCTCTTTTTTGGTGTGGTTGCCATTTTGAACGGTCACTAAATGAATCGGCCATAAGTCAGGGACTGCCTGTGCTTGCTTGGGTATAACCTGTAGGCCACCGAGGGTCGTCCCGTCGGAGATACGGACAGCCTAAAAATTTAATCAATCAGTAAAACAGAAAATAAATAAAAGCTGGTCACGGGACAGGGGCCTGTGGCAAATGGCGGTACATATGGGCCGGTTGCCGAGCAACCCCCAAAGTGGTCATGTGACAGTGGGGGAGGGGCGCCGTCAGAACTCCGAAACTGGGGTATAAGGGGCTCTCGGGAGGCGTGTCATAAGTGTGAACGGTCGCTAAGTGAGCGCTTGCAAGTTGAGGCACACCTGCAATCCGAGGAGGGTGTCCCGTTGTTGATGCTCCCCCTTTGGCTGCGTTTGTGAGTTTCAAGCCCCTCCCCCCACCCACCCCCCCAAATGAAAGCAGGGCTTGACTAGCAGCTGGGCAGTCTCAAGTCTCCCCTTTGCCAGACTGAGTTGGCTGCACTGTCTCTTCCCTTAGCTCTGTTTCGGTCCCGGTCAGTTTCTCTCCTTCACACGATTTTTTAACTCTGAAGATTCCAAGCAGAGCCGAGGGAGGAGGAGGTCAAAGGCTGCAGCCCAGAGAAGTAAGCCAACCCCCCCCCTCCTCTGCTCTGCCTGATCGGAGGGTCTCTTCCCCCCCCCATGTGCAAAAGGGGGAGGGCAGAGGGGAACGCCCTGGCCTTGGCCTGTCACACTCAGTAATCGGAGTGTCCCCATTTGAGGGTCTTCCTTCTCCTTCTCCTCCTTCTCCTCCTTTTCCTCCTTCTCCTCCTCCTCCTCCTCCTCCTTCTTCTTCTTCTCTTCCTCCTCCTTCTCCTCTTCCTCCTCCTCCTCCTTCTCCTTCTCCTTCCTTCTCCTTCCTCTCCATCTCCTTCTCCTTCCCCTGCTCCTTCTTTCTCCATCTCCTCCTTCATTTCCATCTCCTTCTCCTTATTATAATAATAAGCTTTATTATAAAATACAATTATGGAAAAAACAAATGTTAGAAAACTAAGAGAGAGAACTGCAAAGAGAGAGAGAGAGAGAGAGAGATTTTTTCTGTATAGTAGATTGCAAAAAAAATGCAACCTCAAACGTTGGCTTTGCATTTCAAAACATTTTGATCCATTTCTGTAAGAAGAACACCATCAAAAATCTAGAATCAAAGTTTCATATTTTTTTTTTTCCCAGTTTCAAGCAAAAAGTCCAGAAGTGGTTTCCAAGTAAAAACAATCCTGGATAAATGTTATTTTTTAATTAAAAGGTTCAGTTTCGCCCTCTCCGTTATTTATTTATCTAGTAAATGTACAGTATATGCTGCCCCTTTCCCTGACAGAGCAACTCTGGGAGGTTTAGTGGAACATAAAAAGATAGATAGAAAAGCAATTTAAAATTTAAAATTATCCAAACCCCCCAAAACCTCTTAATTCTATCGCCTTTATCATCCATTTTTCCATTCACTCCATTTTTGTGCGTATACAATTCTCGCCGCCGGTACCATATAGAAGAAAAAAGGACCAAATTTTCTTTCGGGTTCCTTATCGATCAAACCAAAAAGGAAAACATCTAGTTTCAATTTCATATTTATTTTAAGACTCTTCCGAATGAAAGTAAATTCTGATCTGAGTGTTTCTTTGCTTTATTGCAATTCCACTGGAGATGATAAAACACAGACTTTTTGCATTTCCAACCCACGAACGCCTTTCTACATTTTTGACAATGTCTTGGGTGTTAAATGCCATCATCTTATTAAAATTCTCTTTCGAAGGATAATACAGTGTAAATCTCAACCTTAGCAAAACCAAAAACCAAAAAACCCCCACCACATTTATCCCTGCAATTCAATTTCAAACTTACTTTCTGCATCCTCAGAATCATGGCTTCTCCTATCTAGGTTAAATCTTTATTTTAATTTTAACTATATGAACCCATGACTGATCCATCCACCTAACCCCATTTTCTTCTTTCAACTCCAAATTAAGTTCGCCTTTAGTAAAAAGAGCAAGACGGGCAGCAGTCCAACTTAATAAATACAATTAAATCAATAAAACGTAGCGTTTCACCATTGGTCCACCAAATTGGTTTTATTGCAATTTTTTTTATAAAATAATGCTCCTTAGGGTGACAACTAACCCTACACTCAGATATTCAGACATTCACCACTATTTCAAGACTTGTTTTGCATTTAAACCTAACTCCTTAGCATAATATGCCTAACAAAACGATTCTTAAAATTTGCATTGCCTTTGGCTTTGTCATAATATCACTTTAATTTAGTATTTTATTGTATATTTTACTGTCCACATATATATCTATCTCTATCTCTATCTCTATCTATCTACCTACCTACCTACCTACCTACCTACCTACCTACCTACCTACCTACCTACCTACCTACCTACCTATCTATCTATCTATCTATCTATCTATCTATCTATCTATCTATCTATCTATCTATCTATCTATCTATCTTTATATCTATATATATAGATTATACATAATACACAAATATGTTTAAGTAGAACATCAAATATATATATATAAATATATATATACATATGTACAATGTGTTTATATATGTATAAAACACATACGTAAAATGTGTTTTATATATGTATATATAAAAGATTATTTATACATACACAAATATGTTTAAATAGGCATCAGCAAATATACACAGACACATATTGCTGATGCTCTATTTAAATGTATTAGTTTATGTATGTATTGTGTTTTATTAACCGTTGTATATCAGTGATTGCGTGAGCTCTGTAGATGTGATACACTAATATAAAATAATCAGATAATCATGCCACATGTAGGCAAATCATAGCCCTCCAAATTTAATAACCACTTATTCTTCAACGTCACCCGTTCCTTCATCCAAACAAAACAGCAAGCCTCAAAATATAATTTTACATCTGGTAAATCCAATCCTCCTCTCTCTTTAGCATCCTGCAACAATTTATATTTAATTCTCGTTTTTCTTCCCCTTGCCATTTAACTTGGAAATACCTTTCTGCCATTGTTTAAGGAAAACATCCGTAATCAGATAGTGGTAAAGTCTGAAATAAAAATGAGATCTTAGGTAAAATATTCATCTTGATTACAAAATTTTTATCTGGTAAAGAAAGTTGTAATTATATGTTTATACTGTAATATCTTTTTAATATCTTTCCAGTCACATCATTGTTCTCTTTCATAAGGTTTTTATTTTTTTTAATATCTTAGAATTTATATTAGTCGATATAACTCCAAGGTATTTCCCTTTCCCCCCCTACACTTTAAATTTACCGATCCTGTAGTCATATTCTTAACCAAGAGTTTTGTTTTCTGTTTATTTTATCTTAAAACAGTCCAAAGCAGCATTCAACTTCTCCATTAAATATTCCATTCCATTTTGACGATGTTGCAAAATCAAAACTAAATGATCAGCAAAGAATCTTGATTTATACGTTTCGTTTTTAATCTCCAAACCCAATATTTTCTCATCCTTTCTAATGTCTCTCATCAAAATTTCAAAACTAAACTAAAAAAATAAAAGGACATCCTTGTGTTTTAGCCTTTTGAATTGCGCACGGCTTGGTGAATTCTTCATTAACAATAATATCAGCCTGCCAGGATGTACAAAATGACTTATTTCATTATTTTTATTTATTCAACATATATACTGCTTTAATGCCTTGAATAAAATTTTTCCATATCTAGAGAAGTCTGTATTTCCCAAAACTTTAAACATAGAGGAAAATTTAAATTGCGAAAAGCTTTCTCTGCTTCCCAAAATATTAATCTTGCTTCTTTTTCATGTAAAATGTTATTATTATTGTGAATATTCAATCACATCCAAGATTTGTCATGTTTTCTTTTAACTACCTTTTTGGGAAAAATGCGGTTTGATCCTTATGAATAAAGGTTTGCAAAAAAAAAATCTTCTTCAATCTTTCAGCCAACACTGCAGTCAAATGGTTGTTTAATAATGAAATAATTGTGTAGTCTTTTTAGTGTTAAATTTTGAGGTTTTGGAGGGGGTTTTTTTTGCAATAAAGCCATACGAGAATGAAGTATTTCAGATCCTTGCCAGACAGAGTTCATTATAGTCTTAAGTGGTTAAACGGTCGTTGCCTTGAATTACTTATAAAGCAATAAAGGCAGGAGAAAAGAAACATCTAAATAAAATAAAAACAAAATAAAAAGTAATCCTCAAACCACTTGTAGTATTGACCCCAAAGTCCATCCACTCCTGGGGCTTTACATATTTCAGTTTTTCTAACGTCTTCTGATATTTCAACGGTTGTTATAATATGAATATTTTTGTAGAAAGCATCTATCGTTTCGCAAATCAGATTCCTGCTTTTTATTCAAATGGGTGTCAGAATTATGAAAGGACCAAAAGAGCATGATTTTTGAAAAAATCCTTTTGGTTTGTTTGTTTATTTGCTGGCTTCGAGGCAGCTAAACCTTGCTTGCTTCCATTATTTCTTTAGTGTTTCATTTGAAACGTAGCTGAGTGAGTGGAGGATTTTGCACAACTGAGACGTGTGTGTGTGTGTGTGTGTGTGTGTGTGTGTGATTATTTTGATCTCTCATCCAGGGAAGAACCGAGAACAATATTTCATTCTTCCTAAACAGCAACAAGGTAGGAACAATCTGGAATCATAAACCTGGGATCTTTGAAAAAAACAAGCAAATATATTTCCAGCCTGCAAAACAAAAAACAAAAACAAAAAAAGTTCACTATGGCTTGCAAATTCAGCTGGACAATTACGAGGCACAAGATCTGCCATTCTTTCGGCTTTTCCATTATTGTTTGATTGGTTTAGTAAATCTATATTTTAATGCTCCATGGTCAAATTGGTTCATAGTCCACGGGGGGCGGGGGGCTTAATGAATTACCGTTGGCAGCATTGGTTTTGTAAATGTTTTTAAAAGCCCAATTTAAAAAATATACATTTTTTATTAGATAGATAGATAGATAGATAGATAGATAGATAGATAGATAGATAGATAGATAGATATAAACCTCAGAAAAGAAATGTGTGTATGTGTGTGTGTGTAAACTCTTTGTGGCCCAATGAAACAGATTAGGATTTCAGCTCACGTAAAATGAGCTGTTGATAGCTGAGAAGAACGAGGTTTTAAATTTGATTTACGTTCAGAAAATGAAGTGTAGTGGAACCATTTGTCTAGAACAGAATGGGGTCTCCTGCTTGAGCAGGGGGCTGGACTAGAAGATCTCCAAGGCCCCTTCTAGCTCTGTAATGATTGATTGGTTGATTGATGGATTGATATTGATTGATTGATTGAAACCTGCATCGTTGCTCTTCCTCTTTCCACCCGCCCCACCATGACCTCGTGGGGTGCGTTGGGCTGCGGAAAAAGTACCCAAGGAGCTTCCATAGTTGAGCAGGGGCTAGAGGCGGGCTCTCCTACGTAAACATTGATCCAGGGGGATCAGACAGGCCGCAATCTGGAGGTGGGCCAGAGGGTGTCCTTCATGTTGGAAGGGATGATTTTACCCAGCAAATCTGGCAGGCTTGGCCAAGCCGCTTAGAAAAAGACCCTTTCCTTTGACAGAACGGGACCCCTGCCCACAGAAAGCATGATAGATGATAGATAGATAGGTAGATAGAGATAGAGATAGAGATAGATAGATAGAGATAGATAGATAGATAGATAGAAGATAGATAGATAGATAGAAGATAGATAGAAGATAGATAGATAGATAGATAGATAGAAGATAGATAGAAGATAGATATGATAGATAATAGACAGACAGACAGCTAGATAGAAGATAGATATGATAGATATGACAGATAGATAAAGATAGATATGATAAAGATAGATAGATAGATAGATAGATAGATAGATAGATAGATAGATAGAAGATAGATATGATAGATGATAGATAGCTAGATATGATAGATAGATAGATGATAGAAGATAGATAGCTAGATAGATATGATAACTAGATAGAAGATAGATAGGATAAATATAGATAGATAGATAGATGATAGAAGATAGATATGATAGATGGTAGATAGATATGATAGATAGATAGATATGATAAATATAGATAGAGATAGATAGATAGATAGATAGATAGATAGATAGATAGATAGATAGATAGATAGATAGAAGAGATATGAGAGATAATAGATAGACAGATAGATGAGAGAGAGAGAGATAATACTGATAACATTACCTAGTTGGGTCATGAAATGACTGCAAAAAAACTACCAAGCTCAGAGAGCACCAAAGATGCTACAATCCTCCTCCTCCTTCCAAACCCCCCTCCCTTCTAGCACTGATGAAGTTCCCTAGTTGTTTCATAAAATGTCTGCAAGGAAACCACCCAGCTGAGTGAGCACCAGGACCCCACAGTCCTCCTCCTCCTCCTCCTCCTCCTCCCTCCTCCTCCTCCTCCTCCTCCTCTTCTTCTTCTTCTTCTTCTTCTTCTTCTTCTTCTTCTTCTTCTTCTTCTTCTTCTTCTTCTTCTTCTTCCTCCTCCTCCTCCTCCTCCTTCTCTTCCTCACCACTCCCTTCTAGCACTGATGACATTACCTAGTTGGGTCATGAAACATCTGGAAGGAAACCACCCAGCTCAGAGAGCACCAAAGACCCCACATTTCAACCCTGAGCTACGAAAGTGGAGACGCTGTATGGGAGAGACAGGGAACGCTTTGGAGGCCAGGCCCGCGGGCCAAAGGGTTTCTCCCGCGCAGAGCTCAAGTCAATCAATCAATCAGAATAGAGCTGGAAGGGATCTGGGAGATCTTCCAGTCCAGCCCCCGCTAAGCAGGAGACCCTCCACCGTTTCAGTCCTGGGCGTCTCTTTGATGGCCAATCAGCCACGCAAACGGCAGCCCGGGAAGGTCGACTCCGGCCTCGGTTGCAGATGACTTTTCACAGGCCCACAATCCAGGGGATCTAACACACACACACACACACACACAGACCTTTTTTAGAGGTGTCAGGTAGCTGAAGTGCATTCCTCAGGAATTGCTTTTGTCACTGAGCATGCAGTGCCCTCTTCCTGCCAGCAGGTGTCTTTTTGGGCAAAGGTGGGGCGCAGTTTCCCCCCCCCCACATCCTCGGCCTCCTCTCTCCCTCTCCAAGGGCCACGGCTGGACCCCCCTCCCCATTTAGCCCTCTCTGAGACCCCCCCCAGTTCAAAAACGGGCATTTCTCTGCCAGTTCTCTGTGCTCCTTGCAGTGCCTTTGGGGGTAAGGACATGGCCCCCTCTGGGCCATTGCTCCCAAATAGGGGGCCCGCCCGATGCGTCAAACAACAGTCCCCATAATTCTCACCCGTAGGAATACGCTGGAGGGAACTGAAGGCGTTGTAGTCCAGAGCATCTGAAGGACACACAATGCACCGTGTGTTAACCCAGAAGCTAAGCCAGGCATCTCCAAAACTTGGCAACTTTTAAGACTCGCGGACTTTCAACTCCCAGAATTCTGGGAATTCTGGGAGTTG